>WHYT01015405.1:318220-395835 GCA_009806455.1 Tetrax tetrax
TGTTCTGCCTGACACTGCGTTCCCGGAGCTGCACGGCCTCCCTCTGCGTTGCCCGTTTTTCAAATAATGTTCCCATTTCAGAAAGTTGGAGGAAAGAGAGAGCAGAGGAAGGAGAACAAATCAAGCGACAGCAAGCCTGCAAATGTGTCTTTGGCTGGCAGGGAGGCAGGGTTTCAACTGGTGTGGACAATCCCCGTCACCCAAAAGCAGAGGCACATGGGGTGGAGGAGACCATGCTCAGCCACAGCTGATGGCGAGCAGATGCGGTTGGGGGAACGGACCTCTGGGGTTGTGCTCCCCCATGCAGCGGGGCAATGCTGGGTGTTTCCAAGGTGAGCCAAGCTCCGGTGCACGCTGTGGCTGGGAAGGTGGTTGTGGGTGCGATGCACATGCTGGGCAGCAAAGCCACAATGACCAGGATAGACATTTGGCCCCTCAGGCCCACTGGCCACACACCCCTCCACCCACCCGTTCTTTCCCCATTGATCACAGGCACACATCTCCCGCATCCACAGGCAAGTCATGGCAGGAGCAAGGTGGCTCACCTCCTCTGTGCTCCCAGAAAACCAGCCACTTGAGCATTGTAAGCAAAACGATTCTCTTCACCAGGCCGTTTAGCTGCCGGGCTGTCTGATGCCATCTGTGTTTTCCCAGGAGTGAATGGATACCAGCAGTGGCTTTATGCTGAAGGACCAGGCAGCCAGAGAGAGCACCTGCACTATCTGGGTCTGCTTCCAGAATAACAAGGGAAACCTTCTGTTGCCACGTCCTTGTTTTGCAAGGGATTCATCATAGCAGTCTAGCATGCTGTAAAAAAATGTTGGCAGAAGGAATGACCATAAATGTGACCACAGCGCTGGCCAGATACGCTCTGTCAGGGAGTTCAATTTGAGGCCAGCTTTGCAGTAGAAAGCCAGAAGTATATGGAGCTGAAGCTTTATTCCAGGCTGAAGGGGTGATGTCTGAAACGGAGGTGCCTCCTGAGAGCACAGAAAGGAACACTGTGCCAAGATATCAGCTGGTGATTAAATTACACACAAGAGTGGGAACCAATGTAGCAGGTCACCCAAGCCAAAACGTCTGTGTCCTCCAAGGCTTTCCCCCCACCTTGCCACAAGCCCCTACCCTCTCTCTCTGCCTTGCCTGTCTGAACTAGCTCTGCACCAGTACAATTCGCTAACCCAGCGAAAGAAGGTTTCTGCCAAGTTAGTGAGCTGATTTAGTTTGGTGAAAGGTCCAATGATCCTGAGACTAGGGAGATGGAAGAGCTTGTGCACCTGTCAGCAGGGATAGGCAGGAAGAGGAAGAGGAGTGGGAGGCAGTGGAGCAAAACTTCCCTTCCAGCAGAGGCAAGGGCTTAGGGTGGCTCCGCCTAAAACATAACTACGACTAACAATGCACAAGTGAGCAGGTACAAAATAAACAAATAAAGGCAATGGGGTGTGAGATTCAAGACTAAACCAAAGATTTTTGCTTTCTTTTCTTCCTTCCTTCCTCCCTAACCCACCTACCCGTAATCACAGAAACACAGAGGAGGAAATTAATTTCAGGAACCGGGTTTGGAGAGGAACAGCGCACTCCTTGCTCCCTCCTGTTATGCTTGGCTCGAGTTGGACGGACACACCTGGCTGCCCAAACAGGCACTATTTATACGCCTCCTTCCCCACAGCAGTGTGATCCTCTCCCCACTTCTTCCCCAGCCTCATCTGCTGGCAATCCGCCGGGATGTGCTGGAGAAAAGACACTAGCATCGCCTGGCGCAGGTGGTGGCTGGTCCCAGAAAAGCCACTTTCTGCTGTCACGCTAAGCAGCCAATTCATCATCTCCCAGTGTTGGTTTTGCCTTTCTTCCTGCAGCTTTGCTTGGTGCACAGATGTGTCCAATGTAGCTAAGCTGCATCTTCCTTCCCCTCTCTCATGAGAGCATGGGACAGGGTCTGTTTTGTGTGTGGTCCCTGGTTGCAGCAGGTCTCCTCTTCCCTCAGCTCCCCAGTACTGGGGCTCCTCCCCAGCCCATGGCATGTTCCGCCTCCAAGCACCTCATTGCCAAGTTAAATCGCCCGAGATTAGGATGCCTTGGGGGTATCTTGCTGATTTCAATGCTGAGCAGTAAAAATGGAGCGTGGAACTCCATGCAAGAAAAAGATGGAGTTAGACCTGGAAATACAGGTAGAGGTGGACTGTGGGGTAGGAGCAGAAGAGAAGCAAATCCACAGCCATGCTCAGCTTCATTTCTCCCTGCATAATAAGCTAGCCAAGCGGAAGTAAAATCTAATTTACCTATACCACTAAATCTGCTTTCCTGATGTTAACATAAACGAGGCTTAAAGGTTTTTTTGTGACCATCAACTGCAGTGTAGACATTAATCAAGAAATGGAGCCAGGCCACTATATCAGCTGTATGTCCTATGCTCAGCTTCTCTAAGATTTCAGAAGAGCAAAGGTGGCTGGAGCTGGTTCAGCCTCTGCATTGCAGCTGGTCCAGAATCAGGACCTAGCCATTGGATCTGCAAATTCTGCTTGATATAGCAAGCAAGGAAATTACCATGGGGGAAATTAGAGTGTAAACCTGCAGAGCCAGCAGCTAGTCAGCAGTATGTGCCTGTTCCTACCCTCTGATAGGTAACCTCCCCATCGGTGAAGGAGAGCAGTTCGGTTTAATAAACCAAACCGGATATTTCAATCACCTTGCCTTCTTCTTGCAGTGATAGCTGGCACTAAAATGAGAGTATAAAGAATAAGCCAGTAAATTAAAATGACCCGGCTCTATGATGTTGAGAAAATCTACAGAGGAGCTCTGCCTTGCTGAGATACAAAGCACCCTTAGCTCCCAGTAGCCTCTGTGGGGCCTGAAAACATGCCATGATAGACAACAAATTACTGGCTTCTTTTTCTTCGCACGTCTCTGGAGATTTTCCAAGAATTCCTGCAGGACTTTGTTGACTTTGCAACAGAAAAGTTCACTGTTCAGGAAAAGAGTGATTGATTCTGGGAAGAGTTTCGTTTCATAAGATTCGTTAGTAAGGGGGAAGGGAGGTTGAAGATGGCCATGTAGAGAGACAGAAACTTGTGTTTGCGCCACGTCTGTTTCCTTGTGCTGGCAGAGTGCCAAGCAAGGATGTCCTATTATTCTCTTGCAACTGAATCTTTTCCTCATGAAATGCATCCTTCCCTCACGGTTCCCAGTATGTCCCCAGCTATCAGGCATTAGATAACATTTGCCCAGAGGATGCTCCCTCCCTGGTTCCTCGCAATCTCGGCTTGGTCCTCAGCCTCTTTAATCAAATTTTACACAAGGCAAAGACACACATTAAAAACATGTTTTTAAGTGGCTCTGTCATATATACTATATATACCCCGTGATGTCACTACAACTTGCATTCAAATTCGTTTGATAGAAATAAATGTGCTTAAACTTCTGCAGATGGATGAAGGCTGCCTCTGAAATTATTTCCATTTTCAAGGTCAGTAAGCAGAGTTGGTCCATGTTCCTTGAAGACAGCCTCCAATCAGAAGAAACGGTTCCCCTGTCAGCCAGCTGTTATCTGCGTAGTCCTACTCTGCTATTTGATGTGCCACGGGCTTCTTGTCACTTGACTGTGAGATATTTTCATCATTCCTGTAGCTGACACCCTTCGCGTTCCCGCTTCCCTGGTGCAGAAATCCCCACATCTAATAGCAGCAAGGAGTTAGGATGCATCTAAACCAGTTCCGGCTCTTCCTCATACTGTTACCACAATATCATTTTTCTAGGACACGTTTCATATACTTCTTATGACCTCTTTAGCACCCTTCCTGGCAAATAAATACATTGATTTTAATAGCCACTTGAATTCGACCCAGAGGAGAGTGATTAGACTCTTAATGAGCTATGCAATGCACATTCTCTATTGGCTAAATCCTGAGGTGCTTACTCAGGCAAATTGCCACAGAGGTTGAGGCTATATGTAAAACGCTTCCAGATGTGGCCCCTTCAAATTAACTAAAAGACTAAGCATCATTCATTTCAGCACCAAGAAAGGAATGCCGACATGGCTCACTGGCTGATTTGCAGCCTCTGATCTTCCCTTCCCTTACCCCTCCTGCCCTAACTGTGAAGGGAAAGGTGAGGAATCACAAACAGGGAAGCTGGCATGAAGTTCTCCCTGCTGCCAGTGCCTCCTTCAGCTTAACTCCATGCAGCTCTGGAGGAGATGTGAAATAGTTTAAAGGAAGAAAATAACTCCCTGTGCATCCCTTGGTAAATCCCAGAGTGAGCAGTCTGCCCACACCAGCCCATCCTGAGAAGGGTTGCAGAGTGCCTTCTTGGCTGGGAACCAAAAGCAGCATGAACACTCCTGTGGAACAGTGTGTGTGGGTGGATGTGTGTAGGTTAGCAAGTGGATCCCACAGGGATGAGACCATAACTTCCCATGGATTGCACACTGACTGCAGTGCTTTGCAATTCTCTTATGTTTCCCCTGTCACAGCAAAGGCAGCCTTGGTCTCCCAAGGAGAAGAGGATGGTCAGTGACAAGTATGCTTGGGATGAACCCTAGAGTGACTTATCTCTCCCCACAGGAATACTCTTCCCACTTGCATCAGTGACAAAAAAGCTGCCAGATATCCAGTCTCAGCTCCTTCCATAGCCAGTGGTGAGAAGTGAAAACTTCAGGGGAGAGTTTAGCCTCCTTGCTGTTCTTTTGATTACCTACCTTGTAATGAGATGAATTGACCTCAGGACATACCTCCCTCTGCCGCCCTTGGTTATAAATGGAGACTACAGAAGTAGAATAGACTAGCTGATTAGGTGGATGAAAAATCTCTCCTATGAGGAAAGGCTGAGACAGTTGGGGTTGTTCAGCCTGGAGAACAGAAGGCTCCAGGGAGACCTTATTGAAACCTTTCAATACTCAAAGAGGACTTATAAGAAACATGGGGACAGACTTTTTAGTAGGGCCTGTTGTGATGGGACAAGTATTAATGGTTTTAAACTAAAAGAGGGTAGATTGAGGATAGATTTAAGAAGAATTTTTTTACAATGAGGGTGGTGGAACATAGGAACAGGTTACCCAGAGAGGTGGTAGATGTCCCATCCCTGGAAACATTCAAGGCCAGGTTGGACAGGGCTCTGAGCAACCTGATATGGTTGGAGATGTCCCTGCTCCTTGCAGATGACCTTTAAAGGTCCCTTCCAACCCAAACCGTACTATGATTCTATTCTATGATTCCTCAGACTGCTAAAGTTGTGCAAAGGGAACCCTACTGCCCCTTCACTCTACTGCAGCTGGTTTGCCACCACTTGGGTCTATTTCACTCTTGCAAGCAGAAGGCTGGATTACAAGGCAGCTCTTAAACTCTTCAGGGTGTGATTAAACCACACATTTTCAGTGTATTACAGGCGAATCTCTGATGTCCTTATTTGATCCTGGTTTCCCTGCCAGTTTCTATATACACCAGAGAGAATCATTTCCAAACTGAACAACATCGTGAAATGGCTCATCAAGGGGCATCCGTCCTCCATCAAATTACCTTGTGTGTGTCAGACATGATAATGCTGGCCTGCTGCACATGTTGATAGCAACATGTAGCCCGAAGGCCCTCATCCTTTGGCCATTATTGCTTCCCAAAAGCACGTAGATTTGACTGGCAGTGCTACTGTGTCCTAGTGTGCAGAGTGCAAGTCACTTGGAGAGCAGCAAGCTGAAGTGCCATGGAGTGCTGTACGATGAATTGCTTTGTGCTGAACACACATGGGGAAGGAGTTTACACACTACAGTTGCTGTGAACAGCAAAGGGCTTCAAAATGCTAAAAGGCAGAAAAGTCTTAAAGTTATATGGCCAAAACCCTTGGGTTTGTATGCAATCCTAAGAGGTTTGCTTCGTTAAAAATGAGACAATATTATTTACATAACATGGAGATAAGAGAGCACAACAGAATGAAACATTGGTTTTAGCAAAAGCAGAAACAATTACTGCAAATATCAACTTTTTTCAGCTGGTATCCTTTATGGTATTGCAAGGGATTCTGTCCCTTGTGGATCTGTCTCAAGAATCGATGGGAAAGGCAACTTTTTGTATTGACAGGTCTGCAAACACAGAAACAGACTGAAGTATCTCACTCCTCCTACACTTATAGAGTTGTTTTAATATCAATAGATACCAAGGAGGAGTGATTTCTGTTACGCTTAGATCATATCATATTTCTATTAATGTCATAATGTATTTCTGCTTTATATATAGCTACATGCATAGCATGCACATATAGCAGAAGTAACCTCTCTATATATCATAACTCTACCTGTGATATAAACATGACAGATGTACTATAAAACAGTACAAAATATTCTGTGTATTATTCTGAGTACATTATCTATCACTTTGACACCATAAATAGCTTATGTTTTATTGTCAGATACAGCAAGATGTAATCTTTCATAGATCACACGAGTAAAAGTTACAGGAGAGAAAAATGTGAAGAGGACAAACATTCAGTAGTATGGACATAGGATATTCAAGACATTTACCGATGTAGGGTGTTCCTTACTCATGTCACCAAAGGCAAGGCAGGGGCAAGGGTATTTTTAAACAGTGGTCTAGGGGAGATTTTGCTAGGCAGAAAATAGTCTACATGGACATACACCTTTGCAAATTCTTTTTGAATTTCAAAAGGGCCTTGCAAAGCATAGAGGGTCCACACATGTGACCCAGCAGCAGCACAGGAACCACATTCAAGTTCTGGCTCTGCTGATCATGGCAAGGTGGCCTTACTACTCCTTGAAGTTGATGGGTTTATGTACTTATAGCAGCCCTGACACTGTGGCTATCCAGGGAACGCACAAGAAACTAGAAGAGTCATTAATACATTGTAATGCAACTAGGGCCACAAGAATTACTATAGTACCAGTGATCTTAATTATTATTAATAATATCCCAAAGAGAAAATGAAAAAGGAGAGAGAAAGCTTGAAAGCTTTCTCCTATCTGTTTCTTTTGCTGAATTGGAAGTGATAGCTGGTCTAAAAAGTGATTATGAGACTGTTTTGTCTTATCCCTTGAATGTTGCCATTTCCAAAGAGTGACTGCAAAGTCAGAGGTGTGCTTTGCAATTTGTTTTTGTAAAAAAACAACACTAGTTTCCTCACGTACTCATTTTCTTATGTTATTTTACCATTTTGACCAAATCCTGAGTTACTGAAAATTCAGATCAGGTCTGGTCAAATAGTAAAAACAAATAAATGGGTATATAAATACTACTGTGAGTAAATGATCTAAATTTATCTCTCTTGGACTTCTAGGAAGTCATGTTTATAGCTGTTTTTGAATACTCAGAAATCTGTTAGCATTGATGGATGTTCACTAATCCTGATCATCTTGTTGATTTTTGCAGAAATGGCTGTTGTGTTTATTATTAAATTACTAAAATGCTCAAATATCCAGTACCAAAACACGGGACTCTCTGACTTGTATGCTCGCTCATAGTGACTTTTAGTTGTAAGACTAAGTGCCATACTTTAGCTCAGCTATTAAGGATTTGATGCAAGTGCTCTGCTGAGGACTTGACGTATACGCTTATGTGTGAGCAAGCTACCTCTTCAGTCGATATTGGTGCAACGCTAGTTTCTTTAGCACCTACTAATGCAATACCAATGTAATCAATGACAATTCAGACAAGTGGAGGAATTAATCCAGCATGTCTCATGACTGAAATCAGGGCTGCCTCACAAATGATTCATATGCCAAAATGGCTAAATTCACACTCAATCTTAACTAAAATAATCAGCATTGCTAGAATTCAAAGTGAGTTCTTGCTTTTCGGACTCCTGCAATAAATTAGCCATCTTCTCCCACCTCAGAAAGACCTATCTATTTCCATGATTCTTGATTTTAAAGAGTTTGACTCACGAGCTAATGTGACTTCAGGAAAAAAAGATGGAGAATGTCTAGCTATTCTTAGTTTTCTCTAGAAACATTTCTGGGGGTCATTGCAGCTTTAATTCAGAATTGTATTGACTGATTTCTTTCTGCATCCTAAGGAGTTGCTAAGCAACATGGATTCTCTCTTGCCATCTATTTGTCAAGACAGAAAAAATTGAGAAGAAATAGAAAAAGATTCACCTTCTCTAATATATCTATCAAGCCACAGAGTATCACTTATTTCAGTCTCACCAAAAGTTATACTATTGATATATTATTCACTTCCTCAGTGCTGCAGCTGGTTCTAGACTTTAAGTTAAAAACCAACGAAGGTCTAATTTTTATTCTTATTGATAAGGCATTGTTGGATGATGACTTTCAACCATGAGTCCACCCTTAGCCAATGGCTCATAAATCTGCTCATAAATAATAAATAGGCAGTGGCGCATCATGCCAAATTCTTAGGTTGCTCTTCTCATGGGGAGTAAAGGGTTGGGAAATGAGGGCTCAGCTGTCTTCAGCCTGGAGCTCTCTGAGGTCTTTAGAAAAGGCGAGTTATTCCAGGCGGCCAGTACAGCCTGAATGTTGTCATTTGGGCCTTACAGACACTATACTTAAGGCTTGTGGGCCACTGCAATAACACAATAAATCAGACAGCGTATGTCAATGCTGTGGTGACTCCATGGTGTGCATTGTAGCCTATGCAGTCAACATAGGCAGACTATGGTTTCATTTCAATGCTGCTTAAAAGGTCTGTCAGAGGCCTCCATGTGGCCACCAAGCTTATTTTAAAAAAAAGCAGGTATTTAATTTTAAAATCTAACACACCCTCCAAGACAGTGGTCACCAGAGTTTATGGATTTTCTTCTTTTCTTTGCTCTTTGGCAAAAAGATTCTTTGCTAGGTGGTTCCCGTAACACCACAGGTTTTGTATCCATCTCTCCTCAGAAAGGGAAATTGGTATTTGCCACCTAGTTAGTAGTTCTCTTGCTCTCCCAGAGTTGTACTGCAAATAGATTTGTACAAGCAATAAAGATATACTTTCTTTTGTTGCTGAAATTCAGCATGTATGGACTGTAGAGAGGTGAAGCCAAATTTTGCAGTCCACTGCACTAAGGAAAACAAGGAGAAAATCTATTGACCTTAATGTCTTCATGCTATGTATAGTCAATGAAGTAATTCCTGATTCACTTTGGTATAACTGAAAGCAGAATTTGGACCTCTTTGCTGCACTTAAAGCCAGATTTTTTTCTCTCAGAAACATCTATTTGTAACTTCAATTGACAACATGTATCTGAGGGCTCTCAAACTGGAGAGCAGAAAAGTGTTATCGATTGACTTTCCCCCAGTTGTTCATCAAGTATGATAAGTTCTGCTTCTCCTAAACAGCCTTTAAGGGCCAAAACCAGCAATTCCATTTGCTCATTCTGAAAGAAAAACCACAGTAAGTTGGTATAGAAAATTGTAAAACCATTTGTATTTCAGAAATATTGTCTAATAATGGATGTGGCCCGCTGTGTTTTATGTGTCAGTTTAACTGCAAGATCGGGAATATAGCTTCAGAAATGCATTCATATGGTTAAATTGGTTTATTTTGTATGTATTTATAGCTCTTAACAGCCATTTCCTGTTGCTGTTCTCACACAGAGTTTTATTGCCAGACACATTGGTAAAAAAACATTGGTTTTAATTATATACTGGGAGATATATGGTATATATATATAATGTACAGTCACAAATATGCACACCAAGCCCCAAACTATAGAAATCAATCTAAAGCAAAAAAAAAAAAAAAAAAAGGGAAGCACTACATGTTACCCCATGTGCAGGAGCTTGAAGTTCATCCACCACCCCGCCCCACAGTGTGGTGGATAAGACGGAAATCCAGTTTCACAGAAGCAGTTTAGTGAGTTTTTCAAAATTCTCTGGAATTCTTTAAGGTACAGGAAACCTCCCCAGATTCCTCAGTCTCAGTTCAAGGACTTTAGATGGATTGAATGGGTGTGTAGTCCAAATGCAATAACTCTGCACACTGGGAAGTTCCACCCCAATCAATAAACAACAAAACTTTTGAGGTCTGAAAATTTGCATGCAATTTCTACAATCTCAGTTCATTTTCTTATCTTGAAAATATCAATATGATATCCAACTCCAGACCCCAGTGACTCTACAGTTCAATTTACAGGTCTAGTGCAGATTGCTGTGCTTATGATCCACTTTATTCTCAGTAGGTCTGAATACTCATATGAATAAAACCTGCTGAAGTAACTTTGAGATCAGGCCCTATTTATTAAAAATCTTGAACTCTCTTTTTTTCCTGACTTTTTTCCAATTATACTGACTTGGGCTGGTAACGTGTCTGAGTCACAGTCTCTGTGTGTGTGTGTGTGCATGTGTGTGTATTTATATATAGCTCACTGTATTTATAGCCATGATTCTCGAGCCTGGTACAGCAATCCAGTGAACAAAGCAAGTTGGAAAAGCACCTTTCTTAAGCAATAAGAAGACAAGCTATCAGTGCCTTTCTGCACAATTACTGCCTGCCCCAGGCACCGCTCTAAGGCACAGAGTCAAAGGTTGGCTTTCTCAACCACTTAATAAATACTTTAAATGTCATTCTTATTGCTACTTTGAAATGAAAAGGGGCGGGGAGAGGAGAGGATTAATAGGTATGCATTCATTAGGAGTTGTCACTGAAATTCTTTATGTAGTCAGATCATCATAGAATCATAGAATGGTTAGAGTTGGAAGGGACCTTCAAAAGTCATCTAGTCCAACCTCCCTGCAAGGAGCAGGGACATCCCCAACTAGATCAGGTTGCTCAGAGCCTCATCCAGCCTGGCTTTGAACATTTCCAGGGATGGGGCATCCACCACCTCTCTGGACAAACTGTTCCAGTGTTCTACAACTCGCATAGTGAAAAATTTTTTCCTAATATCCAATCTAAATCTACCTTCCTCTATTTTAAAACCATTACCCCTCATCCTATCACAACAGGCCCTACTGAACAGTCTCTCCCCATCTGTCTTGTAGGCCCCCTTGAGGTACTGGAAGACCGCTATCAGGTCTCCTCGGAGCCTCCTCTTCTCCAGGCTGAACAGCCCCAACTCTCTCAGCCTGTCCTCATAGGAAAGGTGCTCCAGCCCCCTTATCATCTTCATGGCCCTCCTCTGGACCCTGCCCAACTGGTCCATGTCTTTCTTATGTTGGGGGCTCCAGAGCTGAATGCAGTACTCCAGGTGGGGTCTCACCAGAGCAGAGTAGAGGGGGAGAATCACCTCCCTCAACCTGCTGGCCAAGCTCCTCTTGATGCAGCCCAGGATGCGGTTGGCCTTCTGGGCCGCAAGACCGCATTGCTGGCTCATATTGAGCCTCCCGTCCAGCATCACTCCCAAGTCCTTCTCCTCAGGGCTGCTCTCGGTCCATTCTCTGGCCAGCCTGTATTTGTGCCTGCGATTGCCATGACCCAGATGCGGGACCTTGCACTTGGCCTGCTTGAACTTCATGAGGTTGGCACAGGTCCACCTCTCCAGCCTGTCCAGGTCCCTCTGGATGGCATCCCTCCCTTCCAGCATGTCGACGGCACCACACAGCTTGCTGTCATCAGCAAACTTGCTGAGGGTGCACTCTATCCCACTGTCCATGTCGCCGACAAAGATGTTGAACAGGGCCGGGCCCAACACGGACCCCTGAGGGATGCCACTCATGACCAGTCTTCACTTGAACATCAAGCCGTTGACCACCACTCTCCGAGTACGGCCATCCAGCCAACTCCTTATCCACCGAGTGGTCCGTCCATCGAACCCATGCCTCTCTAGTTTAGAGAGAAGGATGTCGTGCGGGACAGTGTCAAAAGATTTGCACAAGCCAGGTAGATGATATCCGTTGCTCATCCCTTGTCCGCCGATGCTGTCACCCTGTCATAGAAGGCCACCAAATTGGTCAGGCACGATCTGCCCTTGGTGAAGCCATGTTGGCTGTCACCAACCACCTCCTTGCTCTCCATGTGCCTTAGCATGGTTTCCAGGAGAATCTGCTCCATGACCTTGCCAGGCACAGAGGTGAGGCTGACCGGCCCATAGTTGCCCGGGTCCTCCTTATTCCCCTTTTAAAAAATGGGGGTTATGTTCCCTCTCTTCCAGTCATCAGGGACCTCACCAGACCGCCACGATTTCTCAAATATGATGGCAGTGGCTTGGCAACTTCATCCGCCAGTTTCCTGAGGACCCGCAGATGGATCTCATCAGGTTCCATGGACTTGTGCACCTTCGAGTTCCTCAGATGTTCCTGAACCTGCTCTTTGAGTACAGTGGGCGGTTCTTCATCCACGCAGACCCTGCTTGTGCCTTCCACAGCTTGGGTGGTGAGACAAGAGCCTTTATCAGTCAAGACTGAGGCAAAAAAGTCATTGAGTACCTCAGCCTTCTCCACGTCCCGGGTAACCAGCACACTGGTTTCCTTCCGGAGGGGGCCTACATTCTCCTTGGACTTTCTTTTGTCCCCTACACACCTATAGAAGCTTTTCTTGTTGCTTTTTATATTTCTGGCCAGATTGAATTCCGTCAGGGCTTTAGCCTTCCTCACCCGATCCCTGGCCCCTCGCACAGCCTCTTTGTAGTCCTCCCAGGCTACCTGTCTCCGCTTCCACCCTCTATAGGCTTCCTTCTTTACTTTCAGTTGGTCCAGGAGCTTTCCGTTTGAGAACCTCAGAGATCCTTGCAAACATTACTGAATCACGTCTCACCACACCTGTGGGACTTATAAGCCTGATCTTGAAGTCAACAGATGTCTTTCTGTGAATGTGCTTGGAGTTTGGCTCAGTCACCCATTTTTAAAAGCATCTACATTTTTACAGAAAAAAAAATTAACAGGGAGGTTAATTGACTTTGCCAGGTTCACACAGCAGGTTGTGGCAGCTGGGAACAGACCAAAAGACTCCTAACTTCATGCCTGGGATGGCGTTTGCCACCTCTCCTGTGGAGAATAGACTAGGAAAATCATATTAAAACTCCCTCCTCCCCAAGCTAATTTTTGAGATCCCCTACTCACGTATATATTTGAAAGAAACCAACCTTCCTGTACTGAAGTTTAAAGACTTTAGTGGAGATATCTTTCCACACGCCCTGTTTCCTAAGACACAAGCCACTCTTATGAGGAGCTGTTACCAACCAGTAAGAAAAATGCTCCATTCAGACCTCCTATGTCAGATTTGAAAGATGAAGGAATTTTGCTGATACTTAGAAACAAACGAAACCAGCAAAACATGGGAGACACAGGATGAAAATTTTGAGCTTAATGAGACAGAAATGTGCAAAACTGTTCCCTTTGGCAGCCGAAGAGGAAAAGAGAAACTGCTTTTTAACTTTTATTGGTAATATCTGGTAGCACCTGTACACTACAAACTGTTAATAGACAGTACACTACAATTTAAAAAAAAATCATTAAAACATTTAACATACCCTACTCTTTGCACATCATGTTTACTGTCTTCTTTTTCCCTTTCTTCAAAAATTTCCAAATGTACAATGATGCAATGCACATATCTCATTCCCTATGATTGCACTGTAATGCAGACCTAAACCTCAGCCTCATATTTTCCCCTAAGGAAAACAACTCTGCATAAAATTCCCGGGTGCACAGCTCTATAGCAGACAAGTGTTTTGATATACCACAGTTTTGCGTCAGAGTAAAAGAGTGAAAGGGTAATTAGTTTTTAACATTCGCTTCTGTTTCTACTTGCCAGTAACCAAAATGCCCTCCAAAAGTTCCCTGGAAACTCAAAGAGAACTTTCTATCCTGAAAATAACTAGATAAATAAATATCCATGCAGGTAATTCCTGTTTGTTGGTGCACAAGCTCATCAGCATGTCAGGAACCCACTGATACTGTGTTTTGCTGTTTGGATCTCTCCTCTGCTGATGGACGCGTAGCAGTACAAGTGGGCAGAGACTTTCCAATTGCCTCTGGAGGCAAGGAGGCTCTTGCTGGTTATTTATCCCAGCTTGAGCCTGGAACAAACCGTTTGGTAAACAGGTCCTGGTAGAATAGGTTCAGATGAGGGGATGCTGTGAAGGACAAAAACATTAACATTCAAAAAACCATTGCATTGTGGGGCAATCTGAGCCCAAATGCATTAGGCATGTGTCTCTGCTATCTTTATGTGTGCCTACAGCTGCAGCTGTGAGCAATGGTTGCTTTGGTTAGCTGGGTATGTCTGGTGTTTGGCCACTGTGTGAGGCTGGATCCAAAGTCCTTTGAAGTCAGTGGGAGTGTTTTCACAGAAGCTGTTGGTCTTTGGGTTTGCTTGATGTGGCATTGCAATCAGAACTGAGATGGAGAAGGGGAGGGCTGCAGTACTGCCACCAGGATGGATGTCATCTCAAACCACTACTAAAGGCCCAGGGAAACTGAAGGAATTATTGTCTTGGAAATTTCCCAAGAGCCAGAGTGTTTATTTTCCAAATTTTGGTCTTAGGGATTTACTGTAACAACAACTAGAAAAAAAAGACAAAATGAGTCCTACGTTTGTGAAGAACGAATAAGCTGAGGAAGGAAATGTTGCATCCTCTTCATCTCTCTCTGTGATGGAAATAATGTCTGATTTTGCTCTGTGACCTTCCAATGCACTTCCTTTGGAAATCATAATTCACCTGGTATCTACAGTGACTGCTGCCTTCCGTCTCCAGCCACTCCAGCCTTTTTAGGGACTGTTGGGTCCTCCTCACCCAACATTTCTGTGCAGCTGGAGCACCTGGTGAAGAGTGAGGGAGAAAAGGGAAGACCCATCTGAACTACAGGAGCACTGCACATCTGGGGTGCAGTCCCACTGGAAGCTGAACCACCTCCCCAGTGCTTCTTGTCTGGGGGAGCACCAAGAAATCACCAGCAAAAGTCAGTGCAGGTGCTCCCAGGTCTTGCCCAGTGTTTGACAATGAAGTGTACAATCCTTCTGTCAGACTGAAGAGAAGTCTGCAAAATGAAAAAGTGCATCATTATAATAGATATTTTTTGTTTAAATGACTGTCCATCTGGCCAAACAAAGAGCTGCTAGTGTCCACTGGGCACTGGAAGAGGTACAAAAGTGAGCATTTCCCCTCTCACTATGGGAATTTCCCTTTGCTATTATCTAAAATCATTGTAATAAATTTGAAGGTGGAGGGAGGTGGATTCTCAGCTCATGCAAAGCTACCTCATCCTTTGGCTTTAGCAAAGTGGCAACAGCTCCCATGAGCTGAGGACACTGATTGAGCTTGGCTCATCTTCTAGCCAGAGCTGATTCCCTAACACAGTGGGTGAAAGAGCCTCTTTTAATGGCTGTTGTGGATGAGCTGCCATGCCTCGCCATCTGGGCACGAGCTAAAGAAGCGGATGTCCGTGCATGTCTCCTCTGACCTCAGGAAGCCAGAGGGAATTACTTGCAGTAAATCTTTGCTCTACAAATGGCTTATTACATTGATGAGTTACGTTTGTGATTTGGTGCCACAACCTACACTCTTTACTTTCAGCTTGCCTTTAAATGCTTTAGTCTTTTAATTGACAACAACAACAACAAAAGACCTCTGTCAATGTTTCTGGTATTCAGCTGCCATTCTGAAGCCAACTGCTATGTGTAGACCTCAGTGAGAAGGTGGTGTTCTGGGTGCTTCAGCTTCCCCGAGAAAGTGATTGATATATCACGATAGGTGACATATCACTATATCACAATAGGTGACAATAGCAGCCATACTGCTATTGGGTTTAAGAGATGTGGGCTAGATAAGTCCTTAGTTAAGTGCATCAACTAAAGTCACAGTAGATGAGTGAAATCTTTCAGAAAAGGAAGAAAAACCTGATTTATAGGAGATTTCACCTAGCTCATCCTTGGTTGCTTTAGGAGCTGGAGAATTTCCACCTGCTCTGATCTGCCCTTGCAGGGTGTAAAACAGGACCTCTTGTAACACAGGGGTCTTACAATGAAAACAAGTACAGATCGATCAACATATTCCTCTATATTTTTGCTTTATATATCCTCTGTATTTTTTAGCTCTACTATATTCCTGATTTAGCAATGGATCTAAGGAATGACTTTGGTATCTCATGTCACCTCCCTGCTCTTACTGGGCTGGCAATTCAGGTTGCACGCACCCTGGCTTTCAGTTTGCCCCAATAGCTCTGCCAAGCACTTCTGGAGAAAGGGGGTGCCCGTGCTGTACCGAGGGTCCCCAACAGGTACATCCCTCCTGGGTCTGCAGCGCCTGCTCATGTGTTCATCCCTCACTCACCGCAGGAGTCTCACCAGGCTTGGTGTCCTTACTCCCATGAGTAATTGCAGCTCACTTCGTAAGGATTTAGCCTCATCACCAAATTTATTCCAATTTCAGAGGAACAATGACTGAGCCAATGGCTTTGTTTTGTGGGCGGCTTCAATAACATCAAGTGCTAGCTGCAGAGTCTCTGGCTATTAAGAGCTGGCCCTACCTGGTTTGTAATGGATGGGTGGAAGAAGACAGCCTGAACTAACTCACTCCCAGGGTGCCTTTAGTCCACTGCACCACATTATCTCCCATTTTCAGCCATTTGTTCTTTAAATGTTTTTTCAGGTAGTTCATAAAACATTAATGTGAGAGGTCCCAGAAATTTCTCTTCTTCTCCTTTGCTGGAAAAAAAAAAAATAAAATTACGAAAGTGCTTCCTTTCAACTAGCGCTTTCTTTTGTAAGAGAAATATTTTATCTAGCCGCTGAGATTATAATTTATGTTTTCAAAACCAGGAAGAAAAGTATAAACAATGTGCAGCCAGAACAAATAATAGAGGAGGTTTGCCAACCACATTCCTAAATGCACATATACAATGTCTGTGAACAAAACTGCCACAGCCCATGATTCCTGACATTCAGAGCTGTCACACCATTTATTTTAGGCCTAAGATTTATGAAAGATTAATGATGATAAAGACCTACTGCTAGTTCTAAGCAATCTGGGGATCTCTTGCAATTTAGAAACTGTCCCCAGTGACTGCTGCAGAAAAACAGAAGAAGCCAGAGCAGTGGATGCAGGGCATGGGGAGGATGCAGCCTTTCAGGCAAAACTCTCCTCTCCATCCTCTCAGATCCCTGGCATGCTTCCCATGCTAGGAGCCTCTCTTTATAGGAATGGAAGTTTTGTACATGCAGTGCAGAGTCTACAGTGGAAAAAGGAGGATTCGCCCGAAGAGCACTGCAAGGCATTGGTAGATGGGCTTTAGCAGATCATGCTGCAGGGATGTGAGATGTCCCAGCCCCTGGCTGTCTCCACCCCTCTGCACCGACGTACCAATCCTGAAACAGCATTTGCACATCAGCTCTTGTGCCTGCATTGCAGCGGCCCAGGTTCAGCCCTAGCATGTAAGTGCCAACTCCTGAGGAGAGTGAGTTTGTGCTAAGACACCACACTGAAAGCGAGAGCACTGGTTGGTACTGGTGTCAATGGTCTCAGGACAGTAATGCCAGCAGAAGGACAGGCACAAGCTGCAGCGTTGCAGACAGTGCTATCATAGAATCATAGAATGGTTTGGGTTGGAAGGGACCTTTAAAGGTCATCTAGTCCAATCCCCCTGCAAGGAGCAGGGACATCTCCAACCGGATCAGGTTGCTCAGAGCCCCATCCAACCTGGCCTTGAATGTTTCCAGGAATGGGGCATCCACCACCTCTCTGGGCAACCTGTTCCAGTGTTCCACGACCCTCATTGTAAAAAAAATCCAAACTGTCTGATCAGTCAATACAAGTCCAAACCTTCACGCACTCTTCCTTCTGCTGAATTTGGCTCTAGCAGAAGGTTTCTATTCATACAGGGCTGCCTGCATTTTCTAGGACCACTCATAGTTTTTAGGAAAGGACCAAATGCAGGAGGATAGGCTGACGTGTAAAGTCTGTGATGTGTAAATCAGGCACTTGCTGCCCAGTCGCACCAGTGGTGCATGTTGCAGCCAGTGAAGACTCTCTCTAGGCCTTCCATCTGCCCTATCATGGGTTTTGTACCACATTCCCTACATTGGCTTGAAACCTACTGAGCTGTAAGGAGGCTTGGCATCAAAGGGCATCCCAGGAGTAGTGGCATTGGTTAGATCACATTCATAAAAGAAAATCAGAGCTCCAAATTAAATGGGTCAATGAAAAAATGGTGTGAGGATCTGGGCTAAGGACATGTTCCTATCTTTTTGGTGAATATTTTCATTTTCTTCTTTATTCCTGTTTATCTGCCCCAGGTATGAATAGGTTAACCCCAGCAAACCTTGGCCCTACTGGGAGGATGGCAGATGCAGTTGTGCACTGGAGAACACTTCAGTTCCTGCTGTTACCACTTGACGTGCAGCCTGACCCCAGGGTGCATCTGCCCTGCCACTGAGTGGGGAGGGGCAGGGGCACTGTTTTAGGGGTACCTCTTACGGAGTTTCCTGACAGGCAGTGCTATCGGTGGCATTGTGGTCAGCTCCTGGGAAGGAGATGGAGGGGCGACCATCAGAGGCACACAAGGTTATTCAGCGAGTCAGAGCTCAGGAGAAAAATGAGAGCACCTTGTTTGAGATGGAGAGGTTTTGGTTCGGTTAAAATGCCAGACAAGGGAAGAGGAGGATATTTTGAAGTAAATAAGAATTAAAAAAAACCAAAAAGTGAGGAAAGAACCCTCATCTGATGATTGTTTAAGGCTGCTCAAGCAATCCTGGAGGCATGAAAACTAAAAAAAGGTGAGCAAGCGCTCCTCCCATGCTTGCTGGAAAATTGATCCTTGTTCTCGGCTATCATTTATGTATCCACAATAAATATTGACTCCCACCCTACCACAGGACTTACATATGTGTTCCAGACACATCTGTTTGCAGACATTATGATCTGTAGTGATTTGACTCTCTGTACTATAAATGATAAGCCAATAAATACTCTTGGAAAAGTTTTTACTATGTTTTAGTTGACATTTAGGAGCTTCAAAGAGTCACATAGAGCTGCCTTCAATCTATATGCACTGTTCTTCATTGATTAGGTGAGGTCATTGATTTCTAGCAAGATCAAAGGTAAAAGACAACTGGTGGAAAGGTTAAATATGAAGAAGACCCATTAGACCTATTTGCCAGTTACCTGCTATAGTAGAAGATGCTTCTTCTGTACAACAGTTAACAAAATACCATTTCCTCCTTTATATGATTCCAGAAATGGTCTTGACATGTAGGGACAGGTTTTCTTCCTGCAGTTTCAGCAGCTCCCAGTGTCAGGAATTTTCTTCTGTAATTTGGCCTGCTGTTGGCCACAGATTACTTCACCCATGTGCTCCCACTTATCTCGGGTGCTGCTCCTCTCTTGTGTTGGACAGCCCAGCTGAGCATCATTTTACTGACCCCCTATTGAAGAGGGACCTTCAGCTTGCAAGAAATGGGAATGTCCGCAGGGAAATAAGAGCAGTCATATTGGACTAAACCAAAAGAGTCTTATGATGGCGTCCCTAATGATGGCCAGCAGCAGATGAATTGAGAAAGCACATAAAAAGGGTAAGTAGAGAAATAAGAACCTTCCCTGGTGGCATCTGGCAGTCTGTAGACACCTCCTGAGCTGCTGCTCATGTCAGGAGCTTTGAGTGTAAAAGCCTTTGGTGGACCTTTTTCCCATGAGTTTGTCTTCTTTTTGAAGTCATTTGTAGTAACTGTTCAGCCCAAAGAGGTGAAATACATTTTGCCTTTACATTGCATTCCGGGCTCCTTTCCAGTTTGTGGCCACCCAGTATCCAGTATTTTTCTGAACGCCATTGCTGAGTATTTCTCTTTAGCTAACATCTGCATGTTGGGCTATTTTCCCCAGCTCTATTAACTAGCATTTTTTGAAATGAACATCCTTAATTGGATCAATTTGAAAGGATACTACTTTTCTGTCCATTTACTCAATCTCCCATTCTCCCCACTGGGGTTCACAACCCGTCTGAATCTGAGTGGCATCAATGAATACAATTAATATAGAGTACACACATGCTCTCAGATCATTAGTGAGAATGTTAAATAAGATCAGGTCTAATATTGATCTCTGGAGCACCTATCTTTCCAGCTATTCCCCATCTAACCATGTCGATGACTAATGATGCTTTCTACAGCTAGGCAAATGAGGTTTTGGCTTACTGCCAGTCCCAAAAATCAGGAGAAAGCAAGAGGGAAGTTGGCATCAATCATGCTGAAAAAGAAGAAAAATTCTGGTGCATCATAAAATCACATATATTCAGTTTGGATCTGATGGGGTTTTTCCTTACCTGACATGGTAGTTTCAGTTTTGTTTAAAACATCATCAAGTAATTTAAAATTTGCTTAGCTGCACATTAAAGGAAAATTTCTAGATTAAAAATAGTTTTGAATCAGAAAATACAAATGATGCTTCCCAAATGATCCAGTGGAATGTTGGATATTTTTAGGGTGGTTACTTTTTCAAGACCAAACAATTTAGGAAAACTCAGCCATTAAGTGCAAAATGTAACTTTGTAATTGGCAAATCTAAATTTTTCATCTCCTCATTTAAACACAACCCACTAGAAGAATAAAATTTTAGTTGAAAAATGTTACCCATTTATGATCACTTACATCAGATTTTAATTTCTTTTTCATTTAATTTCATTTTTAATATTTGTGGCATGTAAATGGGACAGCCAGCTTTCTTTGTTAGAAAGTATTATTACTTGCTGTTATAATTAATCATATTTACTGTAGCAGTGCCTAAGAGTGCTTAACTGTGGCTAGGACCCTGTGGCTCTGGGCTCAGAAGGAGCACAGGAGAGCAGGCCAATCATTTTGCTGAGAGAGTGAAGCTGGACACCAACTACAGGAGGCTGCAATGTACAAGAAGTTGAGCAGTGGGATAGGAGCAGATCTCATGTTTGGTGTCCTCCTCCATTTTACTGCCTTACGGTTTATTTGTACTGGGTTTAGTTCAAAACAGTTAAACTAGTTGGAAACAAAAGAATAAAGGAGGGTTAAGGAGTCCATGTCAAGGGAGAGGTTCCTGAGAGGTCCAGATGTGAATTGAAGATGAGCTCAAAATCTTGAAGTACTCTGTCTGTATTCATTTTTGTCTTTATGTCTAGTGATACACAAATATGTTATTACTACTGATTTTATATTTTATATAAATCATATAATTATATTTTTAAAAAATAAGGCTGATTGATAACATTGATTCACTTTCTGTCTATTCTGTGAATTGATTTTGACTGTGTCTCTAGGCTGATGTCCTCTCCTGTCCTCATGTTACACAGCTTTGTTTTAGCTCAGAGCTTTTGGTCCTTGTCCTTAGCAAAACCCAAATGCCCACAGCTAAATGAGCTTTCCTCAGCATGGGAGCTGGCTGTGGGATCAAGAAACCAGCGGTGGCTGTACACCAGCTCCATGCTCCTTGTTATGCAACATTGCCAAGCTGAGAGCAGCCCCAAGGCTGCTCTTCTCGCTTTGGGGCAGCTAATGGTCCTGAGCCACTCCAAAAGGAGATGTGGCATGAACTGCTGCCACCTCTCACCCTCCTCTTCCTGCCAAAGTCCCCTTCCTGCCAGCAGTGTGGGACAGCCCGTCAACACAGGTAGAGCAGCTTGTAAACTTGCAATCTCAGAGCCTCTTGCAAACAAAATCTAGGACATCTATGTCTCTGTGTGAACTCATTTCTTCCTCAATGGATGTCAGCAGACCCAGTCTTCCCAGTTGCTCATTGCCTCCCATATGACTGCTCCTCTCTACAAAGTTTCCTCCTTGTTTTTCACTGATGCCCCAGTTAAGAGCTAATGGGGTATAAAGCTTCAGGCAGAAAAAAAAAAGTAGATAAGGAAGATAAGGATGCTGGAGCACTGTCCCAAACGGCAGACCAGAGCCTGCTGATATATATCCAGAACGAGAGTCCTCAGCGTGCACATATGGAGGAAGGGGAGAAGGGAGATGCTTATTAGATGGAAAGGGAGTTCTGTGCGCGGGAGAGGAGCGCTCTGCGGCCCTAAGGATGTAAGGAAGATTTGCTAACTTTGCTTTACACTATTCATGTAGATAAGGAAGACTCTCAGTCTCCAATCATAAAACGGTATTATACAGTATACTCCCAAAGGCCATAATTACTTCCAGAAGCAGAAATTTGAATGACCCAGATAATTAGTTCAGTGCAGCTGGTCCAAAAATTATTTACATAAAAGCCAGTTTTACTTGAGGGGGAAGAAAAACAACCTTGCTACTGAAAGCAAATGACCCAGTTAGCTTCGTGGAATAAGTCTGAGGAGGCAGAGCATGAGTGGCAACATGGTGGCCTGCACCATTATTTCTTTCCTCTTGTTTTCAGAGGGCAAACGCTGGACTGCGGGTCCAGCACACAAGCCTGTCTATAGACAAACATGCAGGAGGGCAGAGGAGAAACAGGAATAATGCATGAATTTGACCTTGTGCTTTCTATGACAGTCACTCTCAGGGAGATCTGAGGGTCCACTGCATCCAGAGGAAGACATTTCACGTGCAAAGGTACAGGCACTTAAGGAGCAGCGAGAGGGGTGAGAAGGAGCATAGTTCTACACCAGGCTCCAAGGAACTCAGCGTCAGTTCTTCCGTGCAGGGGACTGCAGCAGCTGGAAACTGATCATCGTGGTTATCATCTGGATTAATTTTCAACCAAAACCAGTTCCACAGTCCAGCTTAGCACGTAGCTGGGCGGCAGTAGGGGCGCCCGGGAGGAGAATGCCCAGCGGCTCTGTGGTGAAGGTCTCAGGGGGTCAGTGTTGATATTTCAGAGGCTGCCCTCTAACATGCTGGGTTAAAAAGGAAAGAAAAGATACTGAAAATGCTTTTAGAAAGCATTTTATATTAAAAGCATTTGAGTGATTCAACCCTTTGCTGGTGACTCTTTGCACTTTTAGCAAGCATGAATGGACAGACTAACCACCGTTGGGTTAACCATCGCCATTTGTTTATGGCTATGTCCTGTGGGACAAGCCCCAAGTCTCAGCTCTGCGATGCTCTGACCCCATCCCCAGGGCCAGCTTCACCATCCCTGCCAGCACTTTTTACCCTGCAGGCAATGAGGAAGGTGGCTGCCCCCACTGCCACTCCCATTAATGGACCCCACCATGGTAGGAGTCCCCATGAGCATTTTGGGAATGCACTAGTTCTTGCTTCCCATAGACCGGGATATGTTGTACCCTGCCCATCAGTGAACCAAGACATGCTGCCACAAGCACAGCAAGACACGGAGCTGTAGGCCATGGTAAGTGTGAGAAAGAAGGAAGCCTGAGCTGTATGTCCCCATTTATTATGTCCTTACATCTTTGCCGAGTATCCCACAGGCCATCCCTTTTTATTCAGGCTGTGGCCACCGCAGAATCAGATCGATGCTCCACAACAAAAATAGGCCAGGAAAGGTGGCTCTTCTCCCTAGTGTGCCACATGCATCACCTGGCATCACCACTCTTTAGCACTCCCTCAAGGCCTATGCTTTTTTGTGCTGCTGCTTCTCAAAAAGCTCGCTCACTCTCAGAACGGGGTTCTTGTTCCCCTGAAAGGAACCAGAAGACAAACAAAATCTGTGAGAAACAAAATAGGGTAACAATGATCCTTTGTATTCAAGAGAGCACAAACATGTTTACTTAAAAAAAAACCCAAACTGTTCTCCTAAAACGTTGTAAAATGTACAAATAATAACAGTAAATTGCTGTATATCTCACCAGCACCACATTACTGTTTGCTATTAAGTTTGCTATGGATAGCACTTGTTACTTAACAGCACAGTAAATAATCAGATAACAACCCCATAAAGAGACCGGATCTGATTCGCCTCCCACTTACACTGCTTTTATGTTAGTACGTGCCTGTTGACTTAATGGGGTTAATCTTAATTTACAACAGTGTAAATGGAAAGGTGAATTAAAGACCACAGGGGACAAGCTGGAGAGGATGTGACTTGCAGCAGACTGGATCCTGATCACAGTAACACACCCCTAGATGGGGACTAAAGCTCCACCAAGCTAAAGAGCTGCACAGTTGCCAAGGCAGAGGAAATGGAAATTCAGGCCCCGCTGTCCTTTGTTTGCAGTGAATGTGCGTATCTTGCACAGCACTATGTGCCCACAAGTTCCCTTCCCTTTCCCTCACCCCACCCTTTCTCCACTTGTCTCAGGAACATAAGAAGGTTTTTGCTTGCATAGCTTGAACTCATGGGGGTCTTCATGATGTGCACACTGGAGATATTTAGCTCTGTCCTTTGCCTAAAGGCAAGACACACAGAGTCCTAGGGGCATGTATTGCATGCACAGAAGCCTGTGAGACAGAAATGAGCTAACAATTTTTGAGGTGGGCATTCAGAAAGCAGTTGACTTAAAGGTTGGTGCAAACTCCAGTGCATCCATCTTTACATGTTGTGCAAAGTCAAACAGAAATCAGCCTTGCCTGTCAAACCAGAGCTTGTTCTGGTTCATGAATCTCATGTTCCAGTCCCCAGAGGCTGACCTCAGGCCACCAGCATGGGCACCTTGCAAATGTTGCTGGTCAGGCAGAAGTATGTCTCATAGAAACGGCTTGAGGCCAGTGGATGGCAGGTACTGGAGGAAAAATATTAGTGCGCAGAAGAAAGAGTAGCTTCTTGCAGGATTGAGGAGTGGATGAGGGAAGGATCCTCAGGGGCATTTGGGTGAATGAGCAACGACATTCTCCCCAGGCCATCCTGACTTCCCTCTTGCTGTCTTGGGGGCCTGTCGGTGGAGATCTGCAGGAGTGTATGCATTTGCAACTGTCTCCTTCTTTCAACACGTGAGAACCAGCTCCTCAGATCCTATCAAGCACCTGAGCTCAGCAGAAGCACGGCAGCTCCCACCAGCAGCAGAGCTGGTCCTTCAGGACACCTCCCTCAGAGGAATAGCACAGCTCGGGTGTTTGGAGACAGTGCTGTTGGAAAAAACAATCTTGTTTACATTTCCTGTTACATAAGGGGAATGTTTCCTCTCCTGGCTCCTCATCGCGGCGTGCAGCATGGGATTCTCGCAGCGGGAGAGGGTATGCAGGAGAGGAAGCAGGATGTGCTCCCATATGGTGCTCCCAGCACTCCCACCACACCCTCGCCCCACTCTGGGGCGGCTGACGGAAACCGCTTCTCTCTGTGGTCTAACCTGGCTCCCAGTCAGGGCAGCAATTATGCTGCTGTAATAGGTACTCCTGAAATGTATCGGTCAATCGGAATTGCATGTTAAGTGGGTGCTGAAAGCCATGGCAGATTTGATGACTGCCCTGCGCCAGGGCCGCAGCTGTAGGCCAGTAAACGCAAGGAGTATCCAGGCAGACCTGGGGAGTGGATCTAGACCTCTCTTTCACCCCAGCTGCAGAGATGGAGAGCAGTGGGTGCTTCGGGGCAGCTGCTTCCCTGATAAAACTCCTCCTGTCTTGCTGCAGAAAAGAATTTGCCCCTCTGGGCCAGCTGCTCGCCGACGTGGGAAGTTCAGGAACCTCCCTGAGGTACAAACAGGCATTTCCAGCAGCAATAAAATATATATAACCATTTTAAAAGATCACTTTAAAATTCCACTTCTCCCCCTCAGTTGCTTGCCATTGTCCAATTTCTAAATGAGCGGGATTTCTCCTGTGTTCAGCTTCATACATTTATACACACATACACATAAGCACGCCCACCTCGTACACAAAGTATTCCCCATCTTCAAGTCACAGTCTCAGCAGAGTACAGAATTAGATCCTGTCTCCACTTCATAAGCTCACCCTCTCTGTTAGTTTATATAAAGCCATTTCAACCCTGAAGGAGCTGGCATCTCATATCCCTGCCTTCTGAATGTACAGAGAAGAGGAGTTAAGAACAAAATAGTGGGGGTGAGAGGGGGGATGTTCCGATTTTGCTCAGTAACATGAAGCGTCCCGGAGTTAAATACCAACAAAATATTCAGTGTTAATGTTTAATATTGCTGGGAACTTGTCACCTCCACTTACTGTCTTGGAGCTGCCATTCTCTCACAGACTCCCACGTCTGAGCTCTGGGTCTAACATGCTTTCCCATTATATACCAGAAGAAAAAAAAGAAAAATCACAAAGTAGGGAGAGACAGTGACTCTGTCTGGGTTACAAAGCTAGGTAGGGCTTTTTTCCCCTTTCTGTTTGCAGAAATAAAGTGATTCATATGGCAGAACTGCTAAACTGCTGCTTTTCAGGGGTTACCTTTTTGAAGCACTCCCCCTCTAACCTCTGCAGGATGCTCTTGGATGTATGGAGATTTGCTTTACTGTACAGGGTAACCAGCCTCATCACCCCTCTCCTCCCCCACCAGAGCCTGGCACAGCTGTTCTGCAGACTCATGAGCACAGAATTTGGGTGATCCAGGGACAGAAGGGTACCTAAATTAATGAGAATTAAGACTTTGCCTCCCACACTTTAACATCAGCTTGAGGCTGATTTGCGGTTGTGAGGGTCCTTTTGAAAAATGCATGGGCACCATTTCACAGAGCTCGCTCGCAAACCTGGGAGTATTTCCCGATGCAGCTCGGTGCCATCTCGAACATCTCTCTTTCCCCACTGGAAACTCAGGCACCAAAAAAAAATAAGAAGTCAAATCTCAGTGGAAGCACCGTGCATCACACTGCAAACAGAATTGGGCCATCGTGCCTGTCTCTCTGGTTTCTGTAAAATGCCTTATTATCCCTCTAGGCTGAGTGGTTAATGAAAATTCAAACCCGTCTAGCTTATTCCAGTTAGGAGGAGAAATGAGTGATGCAATCAGGTATCTCTACTGCACTTCTGTTTATTTGGAAGCCTGTACAAAACCCTGCTTCTTTAAGCACAGGAGGAACAACAGAAAAAGAAAGAGGCCATTTCCCTACCCTTCACTCTAAACCTCCTTTGGTCAACACCCCGACCCAAAACTGACTCCAGTATTCTGCTGAAACCCCATAAACATCAGAGTCTGTTCAAACTTTCTTCTCCTTCCGTGAGCTCTGTTATTCCCTGTACACCTGTGCTTTTTTTTTTTTTCCTACAAACATGCTTACTGAACCCCTGAAACACCATTCAGCCCAGGGGCTGCGGTGCAGAGCAGCCGAATCCCAGTCTGCCTTTTGTAGGGAGTGAGGGGGGACGACGATGACGATGACACATATTATATTACTTAATACCTCTTACAGCCATTTTAAATGAAAGGTGCCTCTAAACTATCTTTTTCACAAAGGTTTGACCCAGCTATAGCAACACTTGCCACCTTTGTATAATTCCTGCAGCTAAAACAGTCAATTAAAAAGCCCTAAAAACCAGGTAAATTGAGGTTTTTGTGAAGTTCAGTGACCAGATCCATTAGGCTTAGCACACACACAGAGATATGTGCTGTCCTCCCTCCAAGCCCGCAAACAAGCTGTGGCTGTGGGAGGATTGTGAACTACCTCTGTTGTTTCCCTGCCTTTCAGTATCACTTCTCTTTTGAGGATGATCCAAATGCCACTTTACTACTGATTATTTGGATACAAATCTACAAAACATCCAGCGGGGTCAGCCCACATTGTCCAGAAAGCTGTCTCTGGCAGTCAGTGAGAGCAGACGCTTCAGGAAACATGCAAGAAAAGGACAAATTCAGTCTCATCCTTCCTCTGGTGTAGGCTTCCAGCTTCTGACAAGCCGAGCTGAAGGATATCTTCATACTGCTGCATATAGCATCCCTCAAGAGTCTTTTCTGTTCTCAATCTGTCTGATCACTTTTTGATAGCATTTCACTTTTGGCCTTCTTGGCATCCTCTAGCAATCAGTTCCGCAGCATAATTACATGTGTGTGTTTGAAATTTACTGCCTGGTCAACCAAAAAAAAGAAGCCCCAAGCTACTGGACACCAAGTAAAATGGTGAGAAATAGCAAATAATCATTCTTTGTTAGTCTTCTCCATGACATTCATGGTTGTATTTACGTTTATCATGTTTTATCAGTCTTACACCCGAATTTATGCAATAACCTTTTGAACCTGTTTATACCTTCACAATCTAAATATCCTGTAGCAATTGCTTCAAGCGTATTCTGTGCTGGTGACTTCTTTTGATTTGTTTTAAATCCACTTCTTGGTTAATTCACTGGGTATCCCACTTTCACTGTCAAGAGTAGTAAATAATCCTTGTGTTTATGCCTTCTTCGGCCATTTGTGATTTTACAGCACACTGCTGTAGTCCACCTTGGCCCCAGTCATCTCTCTCTAGACTGAAGTGTCCTGGTCTGTTTAATAATAGATTGCTGCTAAACTTAACCATTGCTGCTGGAAAAAGTGATGAGTGTAAAGGCAGTTTCTGTGGCTGCTCTCAGGGTTTCATTTTCCTATTTCATTGACCTTAGACATAGTGCCTTTCTGGAGAGTATTTAGGTCATAGGAATGTAAGATACTGGAAAAAATGTGAAAGCTTGTGTAAAGAAAGTATCTCCTAAAACACTTTGGGGAGGGAAGGAAGTGAACTTTATTTGCATCTGTAAGAAACAAGATGTAAGAAATGTATTCTTAATTACGTGCAAAAGTAGCACATGCACTCATTTGAAATAATCACAAATCTTTATTTTTTATTAATGAACTTGGATCAGAGATGGAGCTGCAGAATGTGTTAAGGGAGCTGACTATTTTTTTTTCTGTTGACATATCTTTAAAACAAGGGAAAAGACAGAAAATGGAAAGCATCGATGTCACTAACTTGCAAACAAAAAGGAAGGCTAAGATGAAAAAGTTTGAATCTAAGCATACACAGAGATATGGTGTGCAGTGTAGATACAGAAACTATTAATGTTTTCAGAGAACATGCTTATTAAGTAGATAGATACAGGGATTATATATCAAACATTACACAGTGACTCAAAACAGTTTTATATTCACCTGCATTAAATTGGAAGGACAATTACATACTCCTATGAGTTTCAAAATAAATTAACTTACATGGAGTTATGGAAATCTTACTTCTGTAATGCTGATGTGCAACACCAAGAGCATTTTGAACAGAATTCCAAAATTCTTTTACTCTTTATTCCTAGAGAAAGTATTTCACTGCAATTTCTTTTCACTTTTTTTGCCAAAATGGAAGCATTAGGTCTTGACATAAAATGGAGACAAATCTTGTTCTGAAAATTTCCAGGACTCATCTAGGCCAATACATCCTAAGGTATGCTAACACATTAGAGAAATTAATGGTGTTTACTGCTGTTTCTGAATCAGTGGTGGAAAAAAACCCATTAATGTTGTATTTAGGAGTCTGACTTGTTATAGCCCTATAATTTGGTCATAACTGATGTACAATCAACACATGAGTGCCTTGAATTTCTTGGTTCATAATTGCCAACTTCACAGTTTTTAATGAACATCCATGAGTTCATGTCTTCTTCATGAGCTGCTCACAGTCATGTTGTCTTAAGTGCTTGATAGTCCAATATTTAGTGCCTGTATTCCTGTGCAGCACTGGGTATATCTTCCTGGCTGTGTAATGCAATCTTTAGATAAAGAAACAGAGACATGAAGAAACCACCTGAGCTTCCTCAACAGCTTCCTCCAGCAGCCACATTGTCCCACCCTAAACCATGTATCTGTAGGAGGTGGCCTAAAGTGCTACAGGGCTTTGCTTCACTCTACCCGCTGCAGCAGGACCTTATTTAACTCAGGCAAAACTACCCCATCATTTCACACATAGGCTGGGAAGTAGATTTCTCATGTAGATAGTCCTAAGGGTGTGGTTTTAAGCAGATTTATTTAAAATAGTACAAAGGGCTGTTTGGTTTATATTTAGCTTACACTGGTTAGCTTAGGATGGTTGGGACTTGACTTATGGTTAAGATTCTTGGACTTCAGTTCCTCCATGGCACAGAGGCCTCATGGCTCTGCTGCTCTCAAAATGAAGCATGCTGATGAAAGAGGTTTAAGTAGATGGTTTTTGCCTGGCATTTTTGATGGTCCAAGGTGGTTATTGCGGCTAAGCTGGCACGAGGTAACTTGGGCTGCGAGTCTGAAGGTTGGGCAGTACCTTACACTAAATGAACATACACCAGTCTTCCACCCGAGCAGGAGTGTTTGTCCCCAGATATGCTAGCAATGATTTGGTGAATCTGGGCCTTAAAGCAGATATTTAAGCTGTATAGATATTCTTATTTCAAACTGGGAGGCATTCACTTCATCTTAGCTCTGACCCCTATCTTTTCTTTCCCCCTTGAGAAACAGTTAATATTGTCTATGAAAAGTAAACATTTTGGTTTTTGTGACCTGTGTGCACACTCTCTGCCAAAAAAAATATTTTGAGCAACCCTAATTGAAGGCCTGAAGAGAAAGCTAAAAGGAATGAAAAGAGGCCTTACTGAACATTGATGCTGTCCAGGAGGAAGGCTCTGGCACTCTTGCGTTGGTAGGCAGTTACAGCCCCTATCTGTCAACACTAATATGCCATGTGGAGAGAAATGTCTCCCGTTATACCTCTAAACACATCAGTGATGTATTTGAAACTTACCCATCACCAGAGGACACAAGTATGAGAAGCATTTTGTTTTGCAGCAACAAGGAAGATAAAACATTGCAAAAGGTTACCAACAAAGCAAGCTCTGTGGTGAACCATAGCCATTCTGTGGAAGATATGGAAAAGACAAAAAAAACGTTAAACAAACAAAAAAAAAAAGTAAAGAGGGAAAACCCCCACCAGAAGGAGTTACCAGTAATTTTAGAAGCAAATACTCTGGAGGGGAACAGCCGGAGGAGGATGAGGAAGGTGTTACTGAGACCAGCAAGCGAGCAGGGAGGATGGTGCAATGAAGGAAGGATGTGCTACAGATCCTTAGCTTTGCCTCCAACCTCTCCTGGGGGTCACAGGGTGTCCTTGGGGAGGCCACAGGGCATGTGCACCTTCCTGCACACCAGGTAGTGCGCTGGCATGTTTTGGGGATGGGATGGTGTAAGTGTGCCATGGCAGCCCTCCTCTTCCTCCTCCTCTAAGGTATGCCACAGTTACTCTTGCACACATGGTTTAAGGATTATTGGTTCATTTTTTAGGCCACTTTCCTGTACAAATTAGGCTCATACAGCCTGCCTAAGCGCCTGCCTGTTAGTCTCCCCTGCTAACTCTTGAAGCCATTTGTTTTCAGGCACATTGAGAGAGGGGTGAAGTTTCAGAAACACCTCATCCCTACGGGTTTTGTGAAAATAAAGGACTAAGTAGAGAAGAGAGATCCTCTTTGCTTCTCCACTGAAGGACTGACTACAAGAGTTTGGCTGTTATTCGGCATCAGAAACCCACACGGATGAGCCCCTCCCCGGGCTTCATTGCTTCTGCTCTGCAGGAACTCACTCATGTATTAACTGAATTTTCTTGTCCTTCCCTTTATAAAGCTACTGCTCCACTGTAACAGAGATAATGATATATTTTGCCTGAAATAGGATGCTTATGAGAGCCTAGCTTGAAATAAAGATTATAAAAATAAAATGCCTAGCAATTATGATATCATCGATGGAGTAGTGGAGAGAGAGACAAACAGATATATAGGTAGGCAGATAGATAGATAGATTTCTTAATTGAACTCTCTGCTTGGCTGTATTTCATTTAGGCAAGTACCATGGATGGCTAACAATAAAGGACCGTAAGGAAGAACATGTAGGTCTTTTTAGCAAATTTGACTTATCACAGGCAAACTTTCACACTTGCATCAGCCTATACTGAAGATTCCTAAATAATTCAAAGCATTCAAATGGTCTGACATTAGCAAAGTAGTATTCTCCCCAGAGGTGCTTAAAAGTAGAAAACAAGGTGGCAATATTTCCTCTTTTAAAATGCTAATAATATTTCTTTCCCCCACTCCAGAACATTTAATATCCTATATAAATCAATACCTACCTCGCTATCTATCAATGAATGAATAATTACATTTCTGCCTATCCCCAGACACTCTGAAGCCATTTATTCTAGTCATTTAATCACAAAGCTGTTATTGCAGGGGAAATTCAAGCAGATGTGAATACATAAAGCCAAAAATAGAGAGCTAAGCTGAGAACTTCACTATAATAGCAGTCTCTTCCAAAGCAAGCTGCTTCTCGCTTTCCCAGGAGATGTAGTAGGTATCTCTCCACTTTTCAAAACAATAACTGCTATGGAAAAGCTCAGTCAAGCAAAGCAAAACTTCACTCTGCTTTTCACAGTCAACATTTGAATGCAACGGGGAGTCCTTGCTGGTCTGATCGGGAGCTCTCCCTCAAAGGACCTAGGGTCCTAAAATGTCTTCACACTGGAGCCTCCATTTGAAAAGGAATCCTATAACAAGACGGAAAAACTTATTCATCTTAAATGAGTACTCTTCTTTTCTGCATTTTTGAATGGACCTACATCTGGAAAAAACTGAAAGTATCCATCTTCACCCCTTTAGTTTACCCTTTAGTTTACCCGCCACAACAGCATTCCACTTCCCAGTTTGTTCACTGTCCTTTTGATGCCATGTGCCTGCTGTTAGACCAGATACGTGTGCGTGAAGGAGTGTGTATGTGTGCACAGACAACATGTAAGATTCAGAGTGAGAGTCTAGATTTGAGGTGAGAGTGCTAGTTTCTCATTCACTGACATTAACACAATCTTCCTCCTGCACCTCAGTGAAAGCCTCGGAGATGAGTGAATTAGGCTGTGTCTAAGTCAGAAGACATAACAAATATTAATCATATAAACCTCCCTCCCATTTCAAGTAGATATATTATTTTTGTCTTTAAGAAGGATGGAAACTCAGATGATTCGCCAGAGTTGAGAAAGTAGAATGGTGATATGTTCTCCCAGCTCCCCATCTTATGCAAACCTGTTCTTCCTTCCAGACAAGCTGGGTATGTTTACCATGTCTCTACCTTTGTTTTTGCTCACCTTCCATCCCCACAGGGAGCCCTTAAGCACGTATTTATTTGCACTTTGAACCTGTGCTTGCTTGCACGGCTATGCTTTAGTTCAAGCTGGGACCTGACTGCTTTAGGGGAGATAGAGATGAGATTGCCTGAGTGCCAGTAAAGCTTCTGTGTCTCCGTCTGCAATTCCCCCCATTCACCCCAGCACTCCAAGTTCTCCTGCAGTTGATACCAATGGGTGGGAAAGAATCCTACAGCGGTTCAGAGCAAAGCGTGTGCTGCACAAACACCCACAGGTGAGTGCAAAATAGTGCAATCAGACTAATGTGGACTGAACTTTGCTTTCAACAGCAGAAACAGCAAAAGCCTTTATGCATATTCTAATGTATACCATGGATGTTTCTGAATGTGTAGATGGTTTATTATGTCAGATTTAGCTTTGGGAGGTGTCTTGCATCCTATAAATGCTAGGTTACAAAAAATGCTGACATATGTATGTATGCATGTGTATAAATACATACATCTGGGTCTTTGTGAAAAATAACAGCCTAGGCTGGCTGGCTGGATAATTGACTAACTAGCTATACACATCCTTAAACTGAAAAGAAAAAAAAAAAAAAAGTCTTTAGGCTACATGCGTCTTTTAACACTGACTTGACTTGCAAACTCCTAAGTACTCTGAGAGGGCTGCAGCCATCTCAGATTCCATCAAGTTTCCTTCTCACTGAGTGTGTGGCCCTAGATCTCAGCAATCCCTGCAGAACAGGGAGACATGGTGGGTTTTTTGGGCAGCTTGGTCCTTCGTAATTTGTCTTTAATCTGAGTAGCAACAGCAAAGCAAAGAGGACCATGATAGTGCAAAAGCTAAGTCTTTTCCTAGTCTCCGTCGTATCCAAATTAACAAGTGTTTTTCAAGGGTGAATCCAAAAACATCCTATTGCTGTCATTTAGCAGAGGTGGGCCTGGCAGCCCTCACCCCCAACAGCTCACAGGCAGGCATGCAGCAGCCCTTGCATCTTGACATGGACCATTTAGACCTGCTCCCACTCTGAAGCTGGCCCTGCTTTGAGTGGGGAACTGGACAAGAAGGTCCTTTCAAAACCTGGTTTAAATGGACACGGACATTTGTGTTGCACCTCTCAGTCTCAGCACGGAGCTTGTCCTGCTTGTTTTGAATTGTGGTGGGCTATCTGAGGCTCTGCAGCAGTAGAGGAATAACATCCAGTTTGCACAGAAGTAGCTCAAGCCAGCTATCTTCCCTACCATCAGCACCCACGTGGACCAAAATAGAGTAAAGTAAATTTCAGGCACAACTGCAGCTTCACTACTCCTGTTCCTTGGGAGGATGTAGTAGCTCCCATCTCTGCTGGGTCCAGGCTATGAGAACAGGAGAAGCTGCCATGGCTTTGTAAGGCCATGGCACTGCTCCAGCCACAGAGCAGCCACAGAGGGTGGTTTGGTAGGGTAGGCACACCCAGTCTGTTTTCAAGAACAGGGAGCTGATCCCAGTCCAAATTCACTGTTGAGATAGCAGATCGAGACCAACTCTACTCAGAAATGGCCACACTGCACAGATCTGTCTGCTTGTGGGATTTCTGCTAGCCTGATGAAGGGGTTGGCTCCTATCCTCAGATGAACCCTCATGGTTCAAACTTGTGCTAGCTTTTTTCTGTGTCCTTTGGGGTGAAAAATGTCTTGCAGCTGCTGCTTATAATTATTTCCCCTATGTTTCAACATTCTCTAAATGAATGTCACCCGAAGAAGTGCTCCGAGAGATTGCAATCATGATTGCCAATAGCCAACATCTAGACTAAAAATAAAAAGCCACAGCATGAGACTGAGAGACAAGCAATACATCCTTCAGCAAAAATCACCCATCACTGGAAATAAAAGGCCTCACCCCTCCAGTCCTCTCTTCACCATGCTGAAATAAGCTTCCATCCAAAAGCATCCTCTTCTCATGTCATCAAGATATCAAGATGGCATGTAGAAAGCACTAGGTGAGATGGTATTTCTTTTTCATAAGTGCTCATGTTTAATGGCCATGAAATTTTGGCTGGTCAGCACATACAGTGGAGGGAAAGAGAAGGCTTGTCAATAGTGCATTTATTTGCCACTTGGAGTAATTTGGGGAGCTTTTATCAAATACCTAGTTTTGGCCAAAGCACTACTTTTCTTCTTTATTTTCAACAGCTACCTTTTGTGGAAGTGGATTAGGCTGAAAGGATCCCACCTGCAGAAGGGAAAGAAACCTTAAGGAAGGTGACAGCCCAGGAGGAAGGGAAAGATGCTGAAGGTGATGTATCCATGAGTGCTGGGGGAGCGGGTGGGGAGAGGGGGCAAGGAGCATAGCCATTTGTTTGCCCTTTCCTTGTGCTGGTCCTCAGGGCAGAGGGTAGTGGGTGCACAGTACAACCGTGCTGCAAAGATGGGACCCACCACGGTACCACGTAACGTCAGCTCTTTGGACCAAGCCTTCAGGTTGCAAGGCCTCTCAATTAGTTCTCCACTACAGCCCAGGAATTGAGACCTCAGGGTTTTGCCTAGTATATACATTTTTGCATATTATACCTGAGATGGGCTGAAATATTTATTTCCCTTTTTCTTCCTTAGTAGTTAGCACGCAGGGAGAATCTGTTAATTTTTCAGGCTTACCTTGCTCAGAACAGGGTCTTGAGACCAATCCTTTATATGCTGCCAGTAGCACATATACTTGGGCTAAGCAGAGGTATTTTGTGGCAGCTGACCCACGAGTTCACTGCAGTGTAAGGACTGATCCTAGCCCTGCAACAAAATCCTTCCTGGATTTTGCACTCAGTAACCTCACAAGATGAAGATGCTCTAAAAAATAATGTGACACTCTACCCTTGTGAAAAAAAATAAAAGGCGACATCTTTGAACAGCAGTGGTGAGATGTTTTATTTGCACTCATTTACCCCATGACTGGGAGACATGAATTCTCAATTACTATTGCTACACAGTCTGAAATGCAAAATAAAGTGCTTCACGTGAATGATCATAATTATTTCAAACCAGACTCTAAACACCCAGTTGAGAAAGGATAGTAGCGCATTTGAAACAAAACCACTGCTTGAGAGGGAAGGAGAGAGATCCTAGCTCTTTTTTTTTGCATTTTACAAATCTTCTGAGCTCTCCTTCCTGGCCTGTGCAATATTGGGCAGATTTTTTCCCTGGTGGTGTCTTGCTCCTTGAGGGAACCACAAATCCTGGTGCATTCTTACTTAACTGAAAGGACCCCCAGTTAAAACCACAGCACTCAGGCTGATTCAATAACTTGTTTGACCCACTGTTCTTTAAATATGTTGTTTCAGGGGAGGACTTAACTGCCAAGAACAAGCATCTGATGTTATATTATTAGATTCAGGACTAGAAAGAATGGAGTGTAGACATTCCCTTATTAAAAAAAAATAAGATTTTTTTTATTTAGCTTTTCTTTTCTGCGCTGTGAATTCATGAATATGATCAATAAGCATCTAATATCTTAAGTCAAGACTCAGTCTCACCTTCTGTCTTCTGCTTCCTCAAAGGTTTTACACAGGTCCACGCTTTTGATGATGTCTCCTGGAAAAAAAGCTTAAGATAACACTTACAAAGTTTATAAAGGTTTTACAAGGGGCTCCTTTTTCACTTGTGATAAGGCATGAGGATTCCAGGCGCAGGCTAGAGAATTAAAAAAGTATCACAGCTGAGTTAGGGAAGGAGGAGAAAAATTTTTCTTTAGCTGATCTAGTAAAAACACCTCTTTTCCTTGATCATTGATGCACAGTGCCTAGAAAGGGCTTTCCTGCATAGGTATCTGGCTGCATCTGTTGCGAGAGCACTGGGATTACAAGCTTGCAGGCTGATGAGGGCCACATGAGTCATGGGAATCAGCAGACTCAGCTTTTGGTTAAAAAAGATCATGGTGGGGACTCCCATTCATTTTGCTAGTCAGATCAATGCTATTGCAAGAAGATAGAGGGAAACTGCCAAGTCCTTCCCCATCAGTTCCCGTTGGAGGCAGCATCTGCAAAACCCTTTCCTCCCAAGCACAGCACACGCAGGATTTGAGAAGATCCCATTTCCAAAGAAATCCTAGGGCAAAGAAATTAAAATCAATGAAAAGCAAAAGCAAAAATATCCAAGATAAACATCTGACGGATATTGCAGGCTCAGAATAACAGAACATTTAGACTCCTCTCTCCTATTAGTGCTCACGGGTTGATACAAGTAGAAAGAAATAGGAGCCTTTCTGAGACAAAAACACGTGGAACAAGCTCAGAAGAAGTAAAATGCTCCTTAACGTCTCTAGGCCTGCTTATGTAATGTCACCAGAGCCACACACATTGTTATTCCAGCCCCCATAAACACAGCATTGGTGGCCATCACCCTGCTAAGCGCTTGCTCAAACCCCCAGGGAACAGTGGTACTGCACTGTGAGAACTGGCGCTCCAGTGACCAACAAAGTAGCATTAAACAGACCCTTTCACCTCGAGCATGGCTTTCCATGGGCTTGAGAAATCCACCCCTGCTGCACTTTCAAACAAAATCCCTTGGATGGGCCATCGCTTGAAGTAGGGAATCATCTCACAGCTAATGGAAGTCCTGGTAGGTGGTTCAGCTGTGTGGTATGCTCCTCCCCTCTAAGAAGTGAGACCTCCAATAACAGCTATATTTCAGACAAACTTGCTGCTTGCCCCGGGTTTTCTTGGGCTATTCTGATGGAAATCAGAGGATAACACATCCTAAAGAATCAGATTTGGGTGCATTGTTTTAATGACCAAGAGCATGTAGCTCCACAAAAAATAGCTTACTACCATGTAAATACTCCAAAAGTAAGGGTCTGTTCAAGATATGCCTCCTGCTAATACTTCAGATAGGTTGACTATGTCCTAATTCATGCTTGCTAGACTATATGATTATCAAATCTTAAAGCAACCAGTGTTTCTACTCATATTTTATCCTAGGACATGGTTATCAGCTCATATCTATGCCTTATTTACACTAGAATTCAACATCATGTATGCAAACATATGCTTAATCCCTTGGCTAAAAAACCCAAGCGTCAGCATGCATTAAAACACCTTCATCTTATCCAGAACATTCTGCAGCACTGTATGATGGTGCCATGGCATTTTCTGACCTACAGGAGACGAGCGCTGAAGCAGCATAGGTGAGACGTGTTTCACACAACTGCGGCAAGTTTCCCGAGAGCACTACGGCACAACTTCCAGGTATTTTCCCCATAAAGGTACAATGGAAGGGACAGGCTGTACTAGTGTCCGCCTTCAGTGTGCCAGGCAAAGCACAGAGTCTCTTGTGGCAAGAGGAGGAGCTGCCAGAGTAGCAGGAAATTCCACTTTCTGAGTGTTTCCTAATTAGCACTGTTTCTGGAGGCAGAGTACCTAATCCCAGGGTGCAGGACTGACCTGGTTACTGAATCATAGAGTCATAGAATGGTTTGGGTTGGAAGGGACCTTAAAGATCATCTAGTTCCAATTCCCCTTCCCTGGGCAGGGATACCTTCCACCAAACCACATCACTCAAAGGCCCATCCAATTTGGCCTTGAACACTTGCAGGGGTGCAGCATCCACAACTCTGGGCTACCTGTTCCAGTGCCTCACCATCCTCATAGTGAAGAATTTCTTCCTTATATCTAGTCTAAATCTACCCTTTTCCAGTTTAAAGCCATTACCTCTTGTCCTATCACTACATGCCCTTGTCAAAAGTTCCTCTCCAGCTTTCTTGTACGTCCCCTTTAGATACTGGAAGGCTGCTATAAGCTCTCCCCAGAGCCTTCTCTTCTCCAGGCTGAACAGCCCCAACTCTCTCCAGCTGTCTCACAGGAGAGGTGCTCCAGCCCTCTGATCATCTTCATGGCCCTCCTCTGGACCCACTCCAACAGGTTCATCTCCTTCTTATGCTGGGGACTTCGGAGCTGGACACAGCACTCCAGGTGAGATTTCACGAGAGTGGAGTAGAGGGGAAGAATCTCCTCTCTTGGCCTGCTGGCCAGGCTTCTTTTGACACAGCAGGATGCAGTTGGCTTTCTGGGCTGCAAACACACATTACCAGCTCATGAGCTTCTCATCAACCAGCATTCCCAAGACCTTCTCCTCAGGTCTACCATCAATCCATTCTCCGCCCAGCCTGTATTTGTGCTTGGGATTGCCCCAACAGTTTGCACGGGCCCACCGCTCAAGCCTGTCAAGGTCCCTCTGGATGTCATCCCTTCCCTCCAGCACGTTGAAGGCACCACACAGCTTGGTGTCATTGGCAAAGTTGCTGAAGGTGCACTCAATCCCACTGTCCAAGTCACCAACAAAGATGTTAAACAGCATCTGTCCCAGTACTGACCCCTGAGGAATGCCACTCAGCGGTCTCCTCTTGGACAGATCTTTGAGTGCAGCCATCCAGCTAATTCCTTATCCATCAAGTGGTCCATCTGTCAAATACCTGTGTCTCCAGTATAGAGACAAGGATGTCACGTGGGACAACGTCAAATGCTTTGCACCTGAAGGAAGGCATTGCCTATCCCTGGTTGCTCACTGTTTCCCTTCTCTGGAATATAGTACATGCTCACATAACTGGGCTCTGTACCTCTTTTCACTCAGAAATGAGCCGGTTGGGACTCAGAGAAGCACCTCTACTCAGCCAGTGAAGTTAGATGGGATGTCTGTGCACAAGTACCATAGTTTCATATAAAGACAAATACAGGTGCCAAAGGGGAGGACGGTGCTCAGCCTACAAAACGGGCAAGTGCTCCAAAAGCCAGGGCCGGCTCATGATGTGTCTGCAGCTAGCAATTCAGCCAAGCTGAATACATCTTAATGCTTGTAAGATAGGGTGATTATCACATCTCAGAGATTACATTTACCTCCCGAGACCAGGGATTACCAACCCAGCAAACCTGTGGTTCCCACACTTCTAGGGGACTATTCCCTTTTCTCGTAGTTCACCCCCTTTCTCACCCAAATGCTATCAAACCTGCAGGCAGAGCAGCAGAAGGTGCTTCCGATCACCTTGTACCCACAGCAGGCCCTGGGCCACAGCTTGGAAACACCCTTGTCTTCACCAGGGAGCTGCTCACCCCTTGTAGCTCTGGGCTGCTCCATAGCACAGCAGGAAGATGAAAGTGCTCCTCTAGCCCTGGTCATGCCTGTCAGTGCTGTGCTGAGCAAAGCAAACCCACCCCGCTTTACAGCCCTTGTCCTGGCAACCACAATTTCATCAGACGCCTCCGATGCTACCGATGGCATCTCCCGGAAAGGTGTTTTCAGCAGCACCTGCATATAAGGAAAAGCACCGCATAAGGCCTTCTGCCCAGCAGAGAAAGGCTCAAGAGGCTGAAAACCTAACCAGAGGAGGCTGTGTACATCTTATCTGGGATGCCAGAATGTCGCCTGTATGAGCGGAGCCCTGCATTATCACAAAAGAGGCTATTTTCGGCCTCTTAGCTCACCCTCTGGAGCGGTGGGTGACCTGTGCTGCAGGAGCACATTTAGGAGTCAGGAGATAGAGAGCTGCAGCAAGCAGCCGGGGATTTCCAGGAATGCGGGGTCACCCTCCATCCGCATCAGCCTCTCTGCACGCTTCCAGCAGAACAGGCTCGGTGGAATAAGGCAGGTGCCATTAAATTACGGTAATTTAAAGCATTTTTTTTTGCCTAATCTGCTAAGATACTGACTTATCTTTTTTTTTATCCCCTGCACCAGAGAAGTGAGGAAACGCAATGGGGACAAATAGATATAGATTATATTATTTTAATACCAGGATTCTTTTAATGCATATAATAAAATTCAATTCTGCTCAAAATGTTAAATAACTTACCATGTTCCTATGCACACTGCACTAAAAAAAAAAAGCATGGTTAAAGCAATAATTTATTCTTTGACAACAGGAAACAGCTGATAAAAGAAAACCTCTTTTGTTTTGGATTTACAGACCATTTCCCATGTGTTATGTTTGCTTTGGCTGTCTCTCTGGCATCCGCTGGTAGAGATGAGAAGGAGGGGAAGGCAAGGGTGTTGCTCAAGGAGCCCTAAATGCTGTTACTCCTCTTGTCCTCTGCATAAAGGTAGCAAGGATTCTCCTAAACGCTTTTCCTCCTCCCCAGAGCTTTTTTAAGGTAACTGTGTTAGGCAACTCTTCTAGCAGAGCTCCAGAAACCCTCTGGAAACACATCACAAACTTCCCAGAAACAGACAGGCTAGGAAGTCCATAGTCTGGAGACAGGAAAAACAAAAAAAAAAAGAATAGCCTAAATAAACCGGTATGCAATTGCTCCCATGTGTTACTCTGCAATCATTTTGTGCTTGGCTGGTGGTTTTATTTCCTAAAGGAAGCAGTCCTCAATGAATGTCACAGTCGTGTCACTGGCTGTCTAGTCTCCCTTTCCCTACCTGACGAGCAAGTCTCCACGTATTTTGGGTTGTGTGCATGCCTGCTTTGCTGCATGGCCAGGCGAGGCCTTGCAGTTGCCCCTTAAAGGCACCTTGGGGAAGAAACCCAATCCTTCACCGTGTGCTGAAGATGTACCTGTTCTCCCTGCTCCCAGCATTGCGCAAACAAGGCAGCCCAGTGCCTGAGGAGCCTGGAGACCATCTCCTCAGATGGGTCTCGTGAAGGAATGGAAAAAGGATTTCTTGTATTTTCTTAATTATGAACAAAGAGGCTTTGAGATTGCTCTCTGTTTGGTTCTCACCTGAGGAACAGCAAGACTGCTAAGGCTTGCCTTGGTGTTTTTATTCTTTCTTTTCTCCTGGAGGACCCTCCAGAGGTCTCAGAGATAGCGAAAAGCAGGATATTGAATCTTTTCTGCCCAACGATCCTTACAGACTGAAGAAGGGCTCATGAACCCTCAGCTTGTCTGTGCTTCCTGGCTCTCAAGTAGGTCTTGCAAAAGCTATGACCTTTACATGCAGGCAGGAACCAGCAAAAGGTTCAGCTAAAACACTTTTCTTTTCCAAGCTTCGGGGATTTTGAATATTGTGATGCAGTGATAAAGTAACTGCACCATGTATTTAAAATTGTCTGAGATTTCCACTGTAGACCTTAAACACAGTGCTAAATAGGGCAAACAAAAATAGCTTTTACTTTGACAAGTGCTTATTTAAAGCCTGTTTTGTCAGCATTGCTGCCCTGGTTATGACAAGGAAGTTGTCTAGAAATTGCATAATTACCAATATTAAAAGCAAAAGCAAAACAGCACCACACAATTCAATAATGGAGCGGGTCACGTTTGCCATGGCTGTTACAGCCTCTATTAAGGCTGCAGCAACTCCCTCTCAAACCATGGCCTCAGGAAAACGCCGCGCTGCTGATGCTCCTCATTTGCTCTCAGCCCAGGAGGTTGCTCTGCTCTCGGCATGCAGATTCTGGCCAAGGGAGGCAATAAGGATGTTATTCTCTCACTCGTCCACATGCTGCTGGGAGAAGGCAGCATTAATGCCTTTGCTGTTCCTTCTCCAAGTGTCCGGCACTCGTCGCCAGACTCTTAATGGACTTCAATGTAGTAGGAGTGAGGACTGGAGAGTGAGGGGAGAAACAGTTTGAGAACATTAGGAGATCCTTTTTGCTCATAATGAAATGTGTGACAAATTCAGCATCTGAGCTTCTGTGGAATAAAAGAAAATATTCAGTGCTCTTTCTTTCCTTCCCCTTGCTTCACCTTTCCTCATTGTGGAAAGGGGGTGAGAGAATATGACCAGTTCAGAGATGTTTTTTTGATGGTTTAATTTCATAGACTTTGTGTTGCTTATGTACCACTCATCTTCCTCCCGATCTCCAGGGGCACTTTCAGCTGCCTTCTCCTCCTATTTTCTATCAGCTCAGCAGGCCACTTGAGGGGCCTATCCATGTGATCAGTTTTTCCATTCAGTCATAGAAGGAAGCATTGCAACAAGCACATCACCTTTCTCCCCACCTCCTTCCCTCCCAAGATTTACTGCATGCACCAAAGGCATGTTTCCACCCACAAACACTTGTTACATGTGTCATATGTATCTTGGTATTGATGTCCTCTGCACTTTACCTCATTTACTTTCAGAAAAAAAACATAGGAAACTGAGCAGGGGGCTCTGGCCTGCTGGTGAAGATCCCCTCTTGCAGCCCTGCTTACCCCGTGTCTAGCCTGGGAAAAGCAGCAGCAAGCACACTGGAAGTGACAGATTTGCATTTAGCATCCGCCAGTGAAAAACTTGCTTCAAGCGACTTGGTCAGCATCATATATATGGACGCAGTGTCAGGAGCAGGTATGCCACTCTTAGTCAAATTCCTAAGGCACCATGTAATCTTCTCCCTTTTTGTAACCTGCTGCCTCATGGGCCGCACGTCTTCCAGCCACAGGAGCACTTGGGGTGAGGACCCGACAGCCAAGGGCTTTCTTCATAATACAGGCTTCATTAATTTTAACAGCGGCATCATCCTGTGCACTACATGAGGATGGGGAATTAGGGAAAAAATTAGCATCATCATTTAATTAAAGATGGATCATAGTAACAAAATCTGCACAAAGGGACTGGTGTGGGATTATGAAGAAAACCTTAATTGTGGAATTCTTCCTATTTGACTTTGAGTCTCTGATTTTTCCATCTCAACACAATCTTTTCAACAACTTTGGCATCTAATTTCCTGTTCAGAAAAAAAAAAAAAATTAGGAAAGTCTGAAGTGTTATCATTCAGCTTCACACTGACACCTATATGTGTCATCAGCAAAGGTGGAATCTCTTCTACCCGAGACTCTTGTGACTTGACCTAAAGGATTAACTGATAGCAATGATAAGTTGCACTCCTAGCCTGCTCACTGCAGGCCAAATATGAGGGGAATTCAGCTAAAACACTCTCCTCTGTGGTGAGCATACGTGAACTGCAACTTTGCAGAGGCCTAGAAATTAGGTAAATTTTCTTTGACAGTATAGTGATATCAGACTTTCAGTCCCTGCTTCAAATGAGGGGTACTGTCAATGCTCTCTAAAGATAAAGTTGCCCGCCTTTTCTTTTTTCATGAGTGAAAAATCTATTTTTTCATTATGTTTGGGAGAGCTGAAATGTTTCAGCTGAAACTACCTATCAAAAAAAAACCAACAAAAAACCCAAACCAAAACCCCAAAACCAACAAACCATGCTTCAGAAGACATCTGAAGACAATTTAATGCTGAACAGCCAAAGCTTGATGAAAGTCACACGAAACAGGGCCTTCTCATCCAAAACAGTGGATGCCTTTCATAATAAACAGCGCTCCCCAGTTGCTCAGGTTTCCCTTGGCAGGTGGAGGACAATCATCCTCCCTTCTTTCAACAAAGCCTTTTAGACCCACTGGTGACAACGAAGAAACTGTCATCGTCACCAATCCCATCTACAGTGATTACTAATATTATCTGGAAGAAAAGCAGGGCTTTGTTCACACACAGGATTTCCTAACAATGAACCGATGGGCGACATCCCATATGTAAGAGCAGAGCTTCCCTTTTCAGCTGGGCCAACAACCAGCAGTCACGGCTCTGCCCCGCGGGCAGCACTTGTGAGGCAGCTGAAGGTGCTGGAAAACATGCTCCGGTGCTGACGTGCTGGGCACGCAGGCAGAGCTCAGCCCATCCTGCTGCTGCCAGACACTTCAAGACAGTGCTGAACCATACCCCTCTGCCAGCATCCTAAACACATACCGCTGAAGACTTAAACCACTGCCACTTGCATTTCTGTTGTAAAGAAACATAAAAATGGGTGCAAATAATACAGCGGCACAAAGCACCTTGAGAGCGAAGAATTATTTGTAGATTAACAAACATGTCTGTGTTTCCAACCAACATAATTCAAGTATTTCTATTTTTGCGGCTACACAGATCCCTTGCTTTCTTTACAGTACTTTTAAATTTAACAAAACAGAGGAAAACTGCTCAAGTTCAAACTTCTTGACATTGTTGTCAGTTTATTTCCATGAAGCCAAACACTGAATATTATGAAACAGCTCAGGAATGCTGGACGTAAAGGGAGATTTCCTTTTTTTCCCTCTTCAGCTGACATATCTTTTGGCAATAAATCCCCGCCGGAAATGTGCTTTCCCTGATTCCCTGGCTTAATTAGCTCAAACAATGTAAGATATGTAACACTGACCACCATGGGAAACCTGATAACAAAGAACAGTGATACAATGCAAGCCTTTCAAACAGATGCAGCCAGTACCCTGCTAAGACAAAAGTGGATTCAGTGCGGTGTCAAGCCTTTTCTTCCTTCGCTGCTGCAGGAGACGCTAGCACTGCCGTGAGACAAGTTAAACTCTGCCATGTTTTTCCCCGGTAATGATCTGAAATTGCCGATTCCTCGGTAGTATGCAGGTCACACGTTAGTGTTTTCATCAAGGAAGAGACAGCAACTAATGCTGCAGTTCCTCGGCACTCAGCATGCCTTCAGTGCTATTGCCATAGGGAAAATGATGAGAAAACTGACCCCAAAGCTGGCTGGTCATGTGGAAATAGTTGGTAAGGCTGCGTGCCCTCACGTGCTCCTTTCGGAGAGAGCTGAGGCTGCAGTTTCCTCAGGATTTCTTTCCTGGGCTGTATCCTGAGCAGCCCTACCCCTCCACCCTCACCAAGCACTCAATCCCATCCCTGCATTGTCCTTCAGCAATGGTTTGTGCAGGTGGACGGTGAGCAAGAAGAATATGCTGACTTGGGTTCCAAAATACCCTTTTTCTTCTTGCCTTTCCCTGCTGTGTTACTGCTGGTGAGGCCAGTTCTCCAGCATCAGCCCCTGCTCAGTGCTGGGGTACCACGATAGCTGCAAAGCCGAAGGAAGAGTGGCGGATGAGGAGCATGAGCAATGAATGAGGAAGGACAATGGTGCTGCAAGAGCCAGTAACATCACTGGTGGTGGCAGCAGCAAGAAATATGGCCTCTCTTGCAGACAAGCATAATCAGGACCCTACCTAGGTCAGAACAAAATTAACATGCAGTTGGGGTCTGGATTGGTGCCCACAGTGTGGATAGTCCCAGTGCACATTAAAGCTGCTCTCCCCTGATATTGTTAAAAATGCCAGAGGAGAAAAGATGCAGTAAGTTTTTGTTTATTTTTCCATTTATAGTTTATAATTTTTAAGTTTAGACATATTTATGGATTTTTGTTTTCTTTTACTTGCATAAGAAGCTTGATTCTTAGAATTTCTGTGATAAGATATCTGTGGACACCAGAGAACTGGCAGGATTATAATGTCACAGGGACACAGGTAGGGAAGTGCAAGTAAACATAGTCAGGAACAGGGGTTTCTTAGTCAGAGCGTTTACAGTTTGTTGCCTTTTTTGGTTTTGTCATTACCTGTGTAACCCAAATGCCTTGCAGCAGAACAGCAAAATTACTTTGGCCAGGTCCACCCAGCAGAACTCTGTTGATTCAGCAATGTCCGTCGAGGACAGGAAACTGGTTGGAGAGCCGATCTCCATCCGGACCTGGTGTGCTGGGGCCAGACACGCCGGCAGGGCTGTGCTTTACAGGCTCAACTTGTTTCACTTGTGTGTGGATCCAGAAGCACAGTGCTGCTGAAAGCCTATAGCCTACCAGCACAGCCCTTCCCACGTACACCTGGCCCTTCAGAAAAGCTGAGAAAGCTCTAAATCCAGAAGAATTCCTCCAGCAGGGTTTCTAGATAAAATAGAGAAACAGTAAATTAAACCAGTTCAGGGACTAATGTTTTGCATATTCCTAATGTAATATCAAATGGAGTTAAGAAAGCCCAACAGCTGTCTCTTGGGCTTCTTTGTTTGTTGTGAAGAACCAAAGGTCACGGGCTCACTTTTCTTCTGTGGGCTGCCTTTGAAGTGCGGGTGTCACTGATGCACTGCAGGGCCTCACGAAGAAGGTCCCGTTTGATCCGAGTCTGTAGGTGGCTAGCTCTTTTTGGCATCTCTGGTTATCACCTTCGTATTACAAGACCAGTTGCGATCTGACTGATCTGTTAAACAAATTAGATTCATCCCTCTGGCTCTGCTAAAACTCAAGTGCAGCCCCCAATTGGGCAAAGCACAGACACTCCAGCTTTATTTATATTAATGTAATTATAGATAGACCAATATTGAAACGGCCAACTTGCACTGTAGGCAAAATAAACAAATGCTTCTTTGGTGATCAGTGCATCATGGGGTTTTTTAATTACAGCCTGCATGCTAACTGTAGGCCATGCCTAGAAAACGTGGAAGCGTTCATTCTCAGAGACAGTAAATGTTGCTCATTTTCCAATGTATCAAAGTGAGAGAATCTATAGAGTAGGAAATTATTTTATAAACCCGGTATGAAATCCCAGTCCCACAAAATTCATTGGTAAAATTGCCACTAACTTCAGCAGAGACAGCGCTTCAGTCTAGGAGGGGGTAAGTTTTTGTGTGCAGTGAACAAATGTAAAAAGCCTAAGAAAAGAAAAAAGAAATATCAGCAACGTAAAGGAGATTATAGAATCTTCCATGTCTATTGTGAGTGCTGGGCAGCCACACGTGTCCTGCATCTGCTTCTCCAAATTAGTCCCATACATGGCTGAAGCATCCCTTATAAAAAGGCCCCAGTTCATGAATTCTTGTAGAGCTGTTATTAAATTCTGTTTACTAGGTACAGCTGTGCTTAACTTCTGCCCACATAGTCCTTGGTTTCAGCAGAGATTTTGAAGATGTTCCTACTATCACCGCAATTCTGGAAACAAAACTTGCATGAGCAAATAAAGATGCAGACCTCCTTCTTCATCTACTTTTCCAGCCAGGCAAGCAACTGCACTGCCAGTAGGATAACACCAAAACCCTGGTTTCATGCAGAAGAGCTGGTGTGAACATCTTCTTTGGTTTGCCTCCAGAGGGGATAACAGTCTTCTTGGGATTTGGGTCTGATTGTTCACTGTTTTCTCAAAAAGAGCTCCCCCAGGGCTCTGGCAGAGTTTGGTTTGTAACTTCTGAGGCTCCACATCTGGAGATCTGCCAAGCCTCTGCCTTTGGGTGATACATGTTCCCATTTAATGGGAATCTACCGCCCCCGCCCCACACACCCACACGGTTTCAGGCAGGAGGTACCACTTTTTCTGGGAAAATTACTGCTACACAGGCACACAACAGTTGCGTATGAGCCGCCACACAGCTGTGGGATGCACCAGATCTATCAGGCACACGGCAGACGGTTGGACGCCTTCTGCACAGCAAAACCCCTGCATCCTATTGCTCACAGATGGTGTGGCTCTGCACCTCAAGTTCAGTGAGATCATCTGGGCCTGGCGTGCCTGGAGCTAGTGAAACAGCTCACCCTCCAAATCACTGCACAGCACTCTGTCATTGTCACCAGGCTTCCCATGTACTTGGCATGATGACTCAATTAGAGCAAGATTTTCAGTCTGTTGCCTGGTGTTTCATTGGCTCAGGTCCACTTACACAGACGTCTCCAGAAGGTCAGCTTGGGAAGGTAATGAAACATAAACCAGAAAAAAAGTGTGCTTGCTCTGGGCACTTTGGCCAACATAACAGAAATGTGCACAGGGCAACTTCACCCATGCCCTATTCAGATGGGGAAATGTCAAGGAAGACTTTGGATACCTGTAGATCTTATGGTAAAAAAAAACTCACAAGAAATGGGTTCCTAAACTAATAAATATATATCTTCATTTAGCGACTAAATTACATGATGTGATTTTTTCACTCAGAGGAATTTCAGTTGTTTTCTTCTTGAACTTTGCAAGTGGATAAAGGAAGACAAACTCATTGAATCATTTTAACTGACTTGTGTTATTGAGGAAACCAAAATATTTCAGTACTTCAGTACTTAAGGTCTCAAATTTATAGAGAATAGTCAAAATGAAGATCTGTTGCAGACTTACAAATACTCTTTCTGGAGATATACACACTTTTCTTTGCTTGTATACCTCCAATCGTTATTTACTGTGCAGCCAGAAAAAAACATTCGGCTTGCTGGAAAAATGCAGACAGCACTAAACACTCAGTAGCTGCTTCTCTGGTTACAGTACTATAGCACTGGTGTCGAAGGAGGCAGCGGTTGGTGTAGTTAGGAAAGAAGGACTCTTTAAGCCCAAAGTGCCTAGCTGAATTTTTTCTTTTCTCTCACTCATCCCAAAGAGAAATTTAAGGTTTCATGTGAGCTATAGCTGTGGATATAAAACAGCTTGGCCTCTTCTCCATGTGCAGAAAGCCTTAGCTTGTCCCTATAAGATTATGGCCTCTCCATAGGTAACCGCTGAGCCCAGACTCAAGAGATGGCCAAACAGGACACCCCACAACATCCCAGGGAGTCAGTCCAAAGTCTCTGAGCTGAACATCCCAATCTTTTCAAGCATCAGGGCTATAAATTATGTGGCCCATGTCTATGCTATATATACATACATATATGTATAGTTATTTTCTGTTAGAGCTGACTCTCATGTCTTTTAATAATTAAGTAACTCTTCCACTCTGACGGGCAATTGATTGTCGCAGAAACAATTTTTAATGCATTCATTTTGCACGTACTTGTCTCCAGGTAACTCGAGGACTCGATCCACATTGCCAACCATCATATTTTCAAAATTCAGTCTTTTCTCGTGAGCACTGTGTAAGGAAAAAAATCAATCTGCCTCCCGTCACACTATGTGAATAAAACTGAGGCTGTCAGATGATGCCAAACCATACATTTGTTGAAATATTTAAGTATTTTCTTGGACTGTCTTGAAATTTGAGCATGTGCTTAAAATCCTTTGCATTATTGCATTCTTGGAGGTCAAAGTATTAATAGGAAAAGTGGCCAGAGAGCAGTACTGATCTAACAGGCACCATACACCACACTAAAAATGTTGGTAGATCACAAAGCCCGTCACTGATTTGTTTTACCTGACGAATCGAATCTTGGTCTCTTTTTGTCAGTTGACATTTTGACCAACTCGCAGTCCCAAGATACTGATGAGAAAAAATGAAGATCACAGTTGATGAGATGCAGGGCCCTGAGCCCATAAGGTGCTCCCTGCAAGCAAGATGTTAAATCCCAGTGACATCTTAGCATGGACTGAAAGATGGACCTGTGCAAGCTCCACTTCCCCAGACGAGATCTGAAAGCACGGCAGGAGTCACTGCCTTATGGCATTGTACTGATGTCAGCAGACAGCAAAGTAGGGCTCTTATTGACATTCATTGAGTAAATGTTGTTATTGCCTCCCAGCTGTTTGTTACCACCCGTCTGCTGGGCTACGATCTCCTGACAACAAAGTCAACCGGAGGGAACTGGTGTCTAAGCCTCAGCCATTATAATTTAGACACTGCACAGTCTAGCACCTGAGCTTGAACCCTCCCTTCTTGGTGGCTTGAACTAATACACAATGAGGTACAAACCGGAGTGGCTGAGGTGTAGGTACACGCTCCCCACTATTACTTCTGTCCCGGAGGTGTAATTGCCTAATGCCAAAGTCCCCTGTTCATGGAGGGGGACAAAACCTGTAAAAGGCACACGAAAAATTTCACAGTACACCTAGCCACTGCCACTTACCGATAAATAAAATTGAGTGTGATGTGGGCTCTACAGCAGCACCCAGCAGGTAGCTTCCCACTCCTCCTGGCTGGGTACCCAGCCCGGCCCATGCCGGTGGGCCAAGCTCCCATGGGCTCCCTGCTACGAGCCACAGCATTAATTGCTGAAGGCACAGCCAAACCCGCACCAGCAGTGGAGACTGCATCCAGTGGCTGCTGCCCCTGTTCTGCAAGGTCCCACCACTCACCATGGTTTTACCCCAAATCACTCCAGTTCAGATGTGTCAGTTCCCATCCTCTATCAAATTCTTCTTCCATGCGCTCCCACTCGCAATGCCCACAGTAGCACCTCCTGTGTTTCCAAGCATCAGGACTTCTCTTCAAGGAGACTTTTGCCAACTTCTTTAAAAAATGCCAAGTTCTCCATGCTTTTGGATGCCACCATACCTTTTGGAGCCATTACTACAGAGTGGTATACAGTAATTTTATTATGGAACTCACATTTGGATTTTAAATGTTCTTTCCAGGTCAAGCTTGGATTTTTATTTTATTATTACAGTTTTATTATTGCAATATATTTTTTCTTGGCTGCTAATAATTACTTAGCTCTACTGGTTATTAGGTTCATCACTGCTTGGAAACTTCCATGTTAGATCTGGTCTGGATAAACATAAAAACTATTTGGATACTTTTCCAAAAGTTTTGAATATGCAAAATTGTCTATATTCCAGGAAAGGAATGGAAGTTAGCATATGAAAGAGGAAGAATCATACAAAGTAGGGCAATTTAAAGGATAGGCTCTAGTACCTCCCATCTCTGGGAGAATTTCCTTAAAACTGAGACAGAGCATCCTAGCGAGTCTGTTTTTGCATAGCTTGTGTTAATTTAAAGTGTTTGCATTGTATCATTACCCTTTATTATCAAGCTTCCTGTAATGGTCAGTGTTATATATCTCAAGCCATGTGAGCTGATTAAGTCCGGAACTGCAATTTTTGGAGCAATATACCACACTATTCCCACAATAGCATTCCTACAGCATTTCAATATCGCAGACTCTGGCTGTACTTGGAGAAAAAGAAAAGCAAATTCATTTTTGAAACTGGGTCTACTTTAAGTCTTCACCCAGATGTCTATGCAAGGCCTTCTTGATAGAAAGAACTGAGGAGGAGGAAGCCCTTTGTTGGGAATCTTAGAATAAAATACCTGTTCATGGTCAACTCTTTTCAGCACAGTCTTATTTAACTCTCCTAAGAAGAAAGCTAACTGACAAGTGTTGAAAGTGCTGTAGATAACAGTCAAGAGTGTGTGTCCCTCCACAGCCCATGAGTGCCTATGTGCCTTCATCCCCTCCATGGTGGTCCCCGGCACAGCTACACAGGGCACCCACCCAGGGCAGCCAGGGCAAGGGAGTAGCTCTCCTCTTACTACCCTTCTTGGGCTTGGGTTGGACTTGAGTTGGGTTCAGTCATACCATGGTGACACCAGGTCCAGCCAAGTGCAATGCTGTCATGGTAGACTGGATCCCAGCAGAGCACTTGACTGAGGATATGGAGATGTCCCGCAAAACACTGAAGATGCCTGAGGCAAAGAAAACTAAGTCTGAGGGTATCCGGACACGTTTGGTCTTGAGTTTGTGAAAGGATGGGGGTGTGAGACGGTCTGGATCAATGGAGAAAGGTAGATTTGTCTTGAACAATGAAAACTCTTACAGTGAAATTGCCCTGTCCGTCTGGGGAATACTGCCTCTAGCAATGGCTGAAGAAGGAAGGGACAGGCCTCCGTGTCAGAGAGGCAGAGTAGCACTCTGGAGACCCCCCATTATAGTTGTTAGAAGTTACACAGAGTTATTCTGAGAAAATTTATGCCCGGTTCTGGCCACTCACTACGGCTATTGAAGAACATTTGGACTTGAATCAACTTTTTGAAGAGCCACTTTTGGATGCATTCAAATTCTGTATCAGTTTTGCTTGCTGTAGAAGAAAAAGGTCCATGAAGGCTGCCAATTTAAAATCATTTCACATTAACTCACACTTTTTGTTGAATAAGTTTGCACCAAAAATTTACCAAGGTCTAGTATAACCTAAGCGTAACTCCACAATTTCCTCATAAATTCTTGATTTATTTTAGTTATTTCTGCACAGGAATGCCAAACAATTAACAGCACTATCCACTGAAGTATAAATGTTTATTTCACAAAATGCTCAAGCAGAACTGCCATCAATTGACCATTTCAAACATCTTATAGCTTTTCTAGCTTCCCCCCCACCCACTACATTTGATTCTTAATGCTGTGGAATGTTCCATACGGGGCGATGCGTGCACAGAGATTATAAACAGTCACGGTGTGGTTTACTTGCTGATACACAGTTAATTCAGTGGTCTCCTTCAAGTGAATTTACATCCTTCCATCTTCCTATAATGCCTTTGCATAGGAACTTAGGATGTGTGTCAGTTTGATTATATGAGAAAAGGCAATCCAATCCAACGAATTAATCTGAAGTAGAAGAAATTTTGGTGCCAGGAACATCTCTACCTTCCAGAATGGAGCTGAAACATGGATTATTTGTTTTTCAATATATCCAGGCAAAGCAGCAAACTGTTCAATTTCACAAGGGCAACTTTAATAATTTTTCCCTGTAGGTACAAACGAATGGATAATTTTTCCCTGCATAACAGACACTTTATTTTTCTGCAGTACTTTTGTAACCAACAACATCTGTGTACCTTATTTCAACTTTTGCAAGAATAGACAAAATAGCTTCACCTATTAGAAAATGTATAATTCAATTGGATTCATTTTTCAGTTTACATCAGCAGTAAATTTAGTTTAAAATACATTACATATAGCATAGCCTGATATAGCATCCTGAAGTGAGAATGAATTGTAATTACTAGACGGCAGTTTTGTCCCAGTCAATCCTACGCCCATCCTAAAGAGTACTCCCATACGTGTTTTCCTTGAGACTTAATTATTGTACACCCTAAATACGACATCTTCTGCGTCTCATTTGGCTATGAATAAAGGTTTAAAGGATCTCTTTTCTGGATTATTGAGGAGAAGATTTTCAATTTCTAAGCCATAAACATTTGTGAAAACATTTGATCTGAAATAACATATTGTACATTAAGCTGTAATGAATAAAATACACATTATTTCTGTTGCTGATAGCAGAGGGATGGAATGTAAATTCAGACATGCTGGTAATTGTCAATTCCTTCCTCCTCCTTGAAAATCAGTGAAAATGAAATCCATAACTTATAATCCACATTTAGAATTGTGCTTAATAGCTGATGACATGATATGACCTATGGGGAGAAAATAACAGAAGGACTCTCAACTTGAAGAAATTCAAGCCGAGACATCTAGGGAAAATAATCCAAAACTCAGTTATTCCTCAGAAGGGAAAATGAGGAAAGTAATGCTGAAAGAAGCCTGAGGGCGATAGTAGAGAGTGCACTAAATGCAACTGAGAAAAAAAAAAAAGAGAAAGGGAAATTTTTGGCTGCAGATTCAAAGACATCACCTCCTGGAAAAGGAAAGAAAAGATTCCACTCCATATCGCTTTGGTGTGACCACACTAGGAATACTAAATTCACTCCTGGGTACCTTATTAGCATCTAAAAGGGCAGGTTCAGTGGAGAGCAACAATAGTGTCTAAGGGGTTGTCTGGGCTGACTTTTAAGGAAAGATTAAAATAGTTTAGGGGTGGATTGGGGCACCTTTTATTCCCGTGGACTAGCACTTTAATTCTTATCCCATACTTTTCCCCTACATTTTAACAGGCCTACTTACAAAGCAAAATATTATGGGCAAGTGTGTAAAAGTCTGGCCCTAAAGATATATATATTGGCTAAGCAATGAACAGGGGAAGTTCCAACAGACATCTGTGTATGTCAGAAGGGTTATTAACACCAGTGGGCATAACTTGCAACAGGATGATATTTTTTAAAGACAAAAATGAAAAAGAAAATGAAAACTTATTGACAGGTCTATTACGGTATTGACTACTCTCAAAAATGAAGTGATGCATCTCTTGATACATTGAAAACGACGCTTGCAAAGCACAAGCAACTGTACTCAAGAGAGCAATCCTACACTGAACAGAAGATGGACTGGATGGCTTAGTGGGTCTCTCTTACTTCTGCTTGCACTGAGTTAGAAACTTGAACAGGAGACAGGGAGTTCCAAGGCAACCTGGTAATAAATATGCACCACTGCCTAACATATTATTTGGCCAAAGCCCAGGTAATTTCTGAAGTACGCCTCAGGGCCTTATAATGACTCCAGTGCCAGTGCTAAATATCTTACAGTCCCACTTCTGCCTGGCCAGAGTTGCAGTCAGTAATCCTGAGCTGCAGTCTCTAATGGTAGTGTTGTGGAGACTCTTTGCATCTGATAGAAATACTATTTTGATCAGCCTTGTGCTAGGTTTAAATCTACTAAAACCTCCCTGGGACTGCTCCTATCACAGTTTTTCTGTCATGCCCTCTTCAAGTCGCATCTTCCCTTTCCTCCTTACTCAGGTCCAGGACTTCCATCAGGAGATAGACCATCACCAGTTCAGTCAGGGAAAAAAGTTCAGATTCTCTGATGGACAGATCTGCCGCTCCTCGATACTGCAGACATTTGGCAGTGAGGATAGATATTGGCCAAGCAGGGCTCCTGCGCTGACCCCACAGTCCAATTGCACCGCATCAAAGGATGCTCATCGCTCCCCCAGGATGCCTGCTCTTCTCCAGTGCTCAAGCAGGCTTGGTTAGCACCTTCTGCACTTTGGCAGAATGGTTTATTTTCCCTTCATAGGTCATTAAATCTCTATTGATTTCAAGCAATTGGTTCTCCACACTGTGCAGACTTTGTTATAAATTACTGATAGTGGATGTGAGTTGGTTTGGCTCCCCATCCAGTGTCTTTAGCAGTGAGTTTGGAGTGAACATTTGTCCCGTCGCTCTTGTGGTCCCTGCACAATGACAGCAGCAGTCCTGCTTTTCTCCAGAGCTGAGCACAGGTAATTTCCTTAGCCTGGGCTCCTGAGGAAAAGCCAACTCATATTTATTCATTGTCCCTCCTCTAAGTAAAAATTTCCTCTCCTCTCCACGCACTCTCCCCCCCCACACACTCCGAAAAAACACATCCATATTAAATTACCGCCTTCCAAAATACGCTAGGAAAAAAAAGGCAATAGATCCTCTCGCTTATTTTTTTTAACCACTTAAGGCAATATGATAGTGTCTCTCAGCTGTGAAATTACCTATACTGGGGATATTTTACTTCCCTAAAGAAGAAGGTCCTTTCTGCAAAACTGGAACAGTGCAGTGAGCTTTTTTTTGTTTCCCACAGTCCTTTCTGTAGAAAATATCATGTTGTCATTACAGCTGCTTGGAAAGCCCCAGCCCCGGACAGAGTCAGGCCTAGCAGCCAGCATCCTTCAAGGCTTACTGCAAAGATCAGCTTTACAGGAGGATCTGAACTGGGATCTGCATAAGTTAGGATCAAGTTTGGGTCAACCAACCTGCACCAATCTGACAAGGAGAGTTTCCAAGCTCTGTTTCTCCTTTAAGGACATCTGCAAACATTTGTGTTTCCTATTACCAAACAGACATTTACCATGAGAAGTGGTAACAACTTTCCCAGTATTCATCCTTAACTATTTCTGTCATATTTTCTCTCTCTTCCATTATCTTCCCAATATAAAATATTCTTACTATTTATTTGTGAAAAGCCAAGAACAGAGAAGGTATTTTACAAAGAGTAATGAAGAAAAGTTTTCCTCAACAATGTATATTTATGCCATATTCATTTTACCACTCCCCTTTCTCATATTCTTCTTATCCTCACTCACCAAACACAGTTTTCCTGATGCTGGCAAACAATGCAGGGAGAAAAAAGGGATAATCATGGAGAAGAAGAATGAGCAAAAGACAAAGAAAAACCTTGGGGAAATTTCTTCTGAGATACTTATTAAAGTAAGGGCTGTGGGGAGATAAACATGGTGTATAGATTCCATTCAGAAAAGCAGATCTTCCTTTCAAAGTAACCACAGCCAAACCAAAGGCAGCCAGGAATTTCTATAGCAGAAAATCTAGCATCTCTAAAGATCTCTGCAGATACAGAAATACAGAGAGTCAGGAGGAGATGGAAGAATAAAACTTTCTAAACTTGGAGATCCACAGCAGAAGGCAAAAGTGAGATTTCAAGCTGGTGCATTGACCAGGAAAGGAGAAGCAGTTCCATTTTGCAGGAGGCAATATATCTCTTGTTATCTTGTGTATCAGACTCTCATAGAGACACTGTTGCCCAGTGCAATGGCCTGTTCTTGAAAAAGAGCGAGTTTCTCCCTGGGCACCTGATCACCCCTTCAGAGATGGCCACTGGGAATTTTCATTACAATTTGGATAGAAACCAAAATTAGGCAGACTGGACCTTAGTTTAATATTGTATTAAGGTAAGCGCATTGGCATAATCCTGTGACAAACATTACATCATCCTTTTAACTAGTAATGTTTTTAATGTATATATTTCACTAGGCAACAGACTGATAGAGCTTTTGACCATTTAAAGTCACACAAAATATTTACCAGCTTTGCTATCCTCCTTTTGCTATCCTCCAAAGGCAGTCAGCCCCACAAACCTGAGGTGGGAAAGGTTCATGTTCACATCAAGTGGTTTTCTCTCTATTTGTTATATACACAAGCACATATGGGTATAAACAGAAAATTACACACAGAGGCCTCCTATAGAAAGGGACAGTATATACATAAAATTATTATAAGTACTTGTCTCTCACACCCATCTTCAGTGTCTGTGAATGCCAGAAACCAGACGTGACATTCCAGACTGGAATGATGCAAGGAAGAAATATATTGCATTTATGGAAATAATTCTTTTTCCTTGTCTGGGAACCTCTTGAATATAAATAATATTTTCATTTATAAATTTCAAAGCGCTGTCCGAAGAATGGGTAAGAATCATTCTCTTCATTTGACAGTTGGAGAAACAAAGAGCAGACTGTTTTAAGCAGCAATCTAAGGTCACATGGAGTAAATGAAGTCAAACCTCATCTCCCAAGCCTGACTTTCCCTGAAGAGAGCACACCACTCACAACTTTATCAGCTGAAACTCTTCAGCACATATGCTAATAGCATTGGCAACCCTCAGCCTTCACATATCAGGACTGAGGATTCAAGTGATCAGTGGATTTGATTTAAATGCACAAGATTAAAACCCCCAAATAAATACACTTGTGTTTCTTCTATTGGCCTTCTGTTATCTGAGGCTTCAGAGTGTGCTAAGGTAATGGTTTCCAGGTATTTCCATTACCAAAAAATCCAGGCATCTTCGCTTAAAAAAAGGAGGAGCAGGAGGGGAGGTGGTACTAAACAAACAGCATTATATACTGTAAATAAAATCTGGAGAGTTGATAACCATACCTAGTTCTGGCACATGCTGAAGACTTCTCCCTTCTTAAAATAACCTCCCCACCCTACCCAAAGAGCAGCTCTTACTTTCAGAGCAGCAGCTGTTCCCTGTGATGACTTCTTGGGCTGGTGAACATTCATCACCACCCTGGTTTGGGTCTCACAGACCTTTTGGAAGGTGCGACATCTCAGGGCAGAGTTCAGACTACACCATGGGAGCCGTGGGTCCTTCTGTGCTGTTTGAACCCAGCAGCCAATGTGGCCAGAGCATAACAATTTAGAGCAGGGCACACCCCAGCTTTCTTTTGCAATCAGAAGAACTGTTCTTCCCCCAGTATAAGCCAAATCCTCCTACTGAGGTTGCTAACGCAGGATCAAAGATGCCACAGCCACCTGAAGCAGAGTGCTGGTCTTGAGCTCATTCCTCCTGCTCAAATTTGCTCCAGAAAATGCTGGTGGGTTAACGCCATGCCGTGAAGCTTTACATCAGATACTGTTTATCTGCACCCTTCTTACTTCATGCCAGCTGAATTCACAACTCTTAAGCAGTGGTGTTCAGTTTAGGGCCTTTTTTTTCCCCTCTTAAGACCTGTCTTTTTCAAATGTCTCCAAATTAGACAATTGCTAGGGGCAGTGATAGTTGTTTTCCTTTTAAGTCAGAGGCACTATTTGCTTTTTCCATTCCTCAGTTGTTTTATCTCTCATTATGCTGAATGATTTTGAAAGCTATATCTTCCATTTAAAAGTCATATCCCATTATCTAGGAGGGAATTTGAAAAGGTCAGTGTTAAAAGAAAACACAAGCTAAAACAACCCCAACACTCAAGCCTTCAACACTAACTAACCCAGGCAATATTGAAGGTTAATTAGACTTTAAGAAAATGCGTAGGCAATACATGTGGCATGCTACTGATAAAACGGCATTGCTTGTAATAAATTAAATTATAGTAGAACCTCACTGAAGCACTAATCATGGGCAAACCACTGAAAAAATTAATGTTTAGTCAGGCTGGGATCTCTTTAAGTTAATAAACAAAAGAATATAGTGTGTTCTGGTGTTTGGCCTTCAACGATTACAGTACAGTCTTAATACATTTGTGTGTATGCTGCAAAAATAACAGTTGTAGGTATATGACAGCATTGGAAATATCTGGGTGGTCTCTAAAGAGTGTGAATTAGTAGTATGCTATTTAATAAACTTTTTTACAGGGAGCACAAGACATCTCAATGGTTTCTCCCTGCTCTGCCGTGTCTGTTAGCATTTAGGTATTGGAACAGACATAGTCTGTACTGGAGAGAAGTACATATGGACATTCAAAGAACTGAAATAAAGTTAAACATGTTATGCAGCTTTCATTTCTCTCCCGAAGTCATAAAATTGCATGCTGATGGACAGTTGCTGGAGTCTGAAGAATAAAGTATAGGTTGATACTGAATCTCATTTTTAGTAGAAAAGATTTGAGTGTGTGCCCTGTATATTGTATGGGCATGTAATATGCTATGGTAATGAATAAATCAATCTGATCTAAAAAGTCAGTTGTTTTTTCAGATAACTTGTTGACAGATTCTGGTAAATGCATTGCTCAGATTTCTTCATGCTGTACCCCCTGGAAATCTTACAAACGCTTTTAAACAGAAGTTACAAAGGCCTGAAGATGCAGTACCACGCAGAATCCATATTGCTAACACATAAATGGCCTTTAATGTCTGCAGAGACTCTAATCAGCTCCATTATGTTCCTCTCAAAGAAAAATATGAAATGCATTTGATGCTATCATAGTTTCATAACTAAAACTTCATGGCACTAGCCATGTATGATACGGCAGGCAACCCTCACCTTTAGTGGAAAATGCAGATGTCACCTATTGGACTTTGTTTCTTCTGAGGTTTCAGAAACTCAGACAAATAGAAATCCTATGTTTGAAAGAAGTGGAAGGAGACGAACTTAAAAAAAACCCAAACACTTAGTTCTGCAAATTTTGGGTTGATAGAACTTGGCTATGGGAAGACACATAACTCCTGAGAATATGCTGGGGTGCAAAAGTCATAGATACTCCCAGATATGTAATCACAATGTGAACACGGATCTGCAAAATGCTTAAGTGGAAGGAGCAGGCAACATGGAGTCACCACAATCTTAATTCAATATCTTAAAGATAAGGGATTAAAATGTCTCAAACTAGATAATGTTGGCTCCCATTTCAGTTGATCATTAAACTTATTCCATCTGTTTGGGGTTGCAGCCCTGCCTGACCCCCTCGGAACAGCATCTGATGCATGAAAGCACCACAGAGGCAGATCTGTCCGTATCATGATTAAAACACACATAGAGATATACATTTGGACTGTTATGCAAAATAAAAACGCATTTTCTTCCTTTGCATTCCTTCAAAACACATCCCTTTTTTAACCCAGACATTTAAAATGGGTCTCCCTGTCACTACGAAACTGAAGAAAACACTGGAAGTTGGAACACATCTTTTAACAGTTTCCAGGCAGCCTGTATCAGCCTGGAGCAAAGGAGGGTCTGGTAAGCTGTCTTCCATCTTCTCAACTATTCTTATCTCCAGTTCTGTTTCTAAGGTCAGTAAAAACACACAGAAGTGATTATGCAGGAACTAGCTCTGAGGGATTATGCTATTTGTCAAAGTAATAACAGTGAATTCAATATACGTAAATCTCTTCTCCTTGTACAGTAGAGCTGTGCTCTGGAATTCCAGTGGGACATTGATAGGAGTCATTTCCTAGGCAGCTTACCTTTGGGGTGAGTTTGTGGTTGATACCACAAGAAACTCAAATTTTCTAAGAACCCACAAGTTGCAAGGCACAGTCCCATGGGCCCTTTCTGCTAACAAAAACAGCAGAGTTCCTTTGCATTTTTATCAGTGACCTGGAAGAAAACATAAAATCATCGCTGATAAAGTTCACAGATGACACAGAGACACAGAACAAAGAAGAGAGGTCACTGATGGAGGGTGAGCTATTAGTAAGCAAACGGCATGTTTTCTAAAAAATGTAAAGAAGCTGCGGCTGTAGGAGGTCATTACAAAATTGGAGACTTTGTCCTGGAAAGCAACAACAGCCTGGTCATGGTGAAAAGGCAGGTGTACCAATCCCTGAGGAGGTACAGCAGTCAAAAGACAAGTCTCTAAGACAAGGGAAGGAGAACCTTGGGATATAGAGGTTGCGTTTTTTTATTTTGGCACTGATTCATCCAGTGAAGGCCCAAGCCCATCTGTGAATCCTAACAACCCTGCAGCCTCACTATGTGAAACCAACCTGTCTATTGCATGTGACTCCACTTCTGGGGAGCTGCCAGGCAGCAGAAATCTTGGGTCAATACAATTCCTTGGTGGGGATTTAACTTGCATCTGTGCAGGTGAGCCGTGCAGACGTGCCTTATTCAGCCATGACTAGCCATGCCATGTGCCTTGGCCTTTCCCTCCTGGGATCTCCCGTGGGACATAGAGGCTGCCAGAATCTGGTCTGTTCCAGTGAGGACCACCAGCCTCCATGCCTCAATGTCCCAGAGGCTGCCACATGGATGTGTGGAACCGGTCAACAAGCCCAACAGCTTTAGCCCACCACATCACCTTGTAGCTCAGGCACAGTCTAGATACAGCCATTTTGTCCCATCCTGGTGTCTGTGGTCCAGAAAGGTGTCAATAAGCTGTAAAGCACAGCAGCTTTGGAAAATTTGCCTTATACAGTAAAAAGCTGACACTTTATCACAGAGAAAACGTAGGACTGGATTTGGTCAGAATCCATCTCTGTAAGAACGGAGCTTCATGCTGGACTGTGTGGTACAGAAGATGGAGGTATAACACCCCTCAGAAGCTGCAAGTTGAAACTGGACAAGTTCAGACTAGACTTCAGAAGTGCTGATGTTTGACTACTAGAAGAACCTCCCAAAGGTTTGGCTGAGTTCCCTGGCCCTGGCAATTTTAAAATCCAGAGTAGGCTCCTTCTAGAAGAGGATCAGAGGAGTTAAACAGCAGTCCCTCTGATCTCCTAGTTTGTGACTCGGTGAAGCCCACTCTGAGTTTTCCCTTCCTTTTCCTCATTCCAGAAAATTTGATTAAGCGGGGACACCCCCACAGGAACATCAGTGATGCTTTTGTTAACTTTCCTTCCAAACTGGATGTTTCAGAGGACAGTCATAGGCTATGCTGAGTGAGATACAAAAGGATTTCACCTCCCACGTGATACTGTATCGGCAGGGACGATAAAGGCTTAAGGCAGGCTTGAATGGAGAAGTCAAGCCAGCTCCCTTCCATCATACAGACCAGAAATAAATCTGGCACTTCTCACTTGAACAAGGATTAGTCTTTTACAAATCTTGTTTGGAAGACAGCCAGAGAGCCAAGATGCAACTACGTGAGGGCCCCTCTAGAATGGAAAGTGTCATTTGGGGATGGGGATCCAAGAAAGGCTCACCTAAAAAAATCAGATGGGGATGGCAGTGTACGTAGGAATTTGGTTGTCAGTATATGAGGCTACAAATAGGCTTTTGGAAAGTCTGGAAGCTTACACAGTTATTGCTTGTTATTTTAAAATGTTAATGTGGATTTCAAGCTCATGAAAGAAATGAGATTGCTGGTGAAGACCTGTCTAGCCACACATAGGATCAGCAAGAAATTCAGGTTCTTCCATCCCACTCACTCTTGCCATGGAAGAAAGACCAGCTCCTGGTAAGTTTTGGTCTTTATGAACAATTTAGCCCCCAGGGCCCTCTGATGGCCTACACCAGCTCTGATGCCTGCTTTGTGATACAGGTCTACATTACCTGGAAACCAGGCTGGTATTGGCCACTTATTTCTTTTTCTTATTTTCCCCCAATAATGTTTAGGAAAAAAAAAAAGTTTTAGGACCACAAGAAAAGGAACAGAGATTGTCTAATGCTCACAGCCCTATCGATAGGATCTCTCACCATGCCTCTAGTTATCGTCTCTTATTGGAACAGCTCAAAATGGATACTTTGGCAAAACATCGCTCTTCAATATGGCCCCTATGCATCGGATGGTGAGATCATCACTTTAAGGTTGACAGTTTCTAAAGAATTTGACTTGTATCTTCTTGACTTCTAGCAGGTTCACCCACCATTTGGTGCCCCTTCCCAGCAGTACACAACCAGAGCCCAAAGGGTGACAGCCTGGCTATTTGCAGATTCTCCTTCTTACTGTGAAATTTGTTCACATTAATTCCAAAAGGAGGAAAAACCAAGTTGTCTGTGGAAATATTTTTTCTTTTATTTCTTACTTTTTCTTTTATCATCAGAAACCAACATAAGTTAGTTTCTAGGCTGGATGAGTCAGATGGAGCTGATAATCATTAGTACCACATTAAAATACTGCATTAAAAATAAAATACTTGTTGTAAACATCTGATTTAAAAAAAAAAAATCCAAAACACTAATCAGTTAGAAGCTAACAGAAATTATTAGCAATAAGCTCTTTCGCATAGAAATAGGCTTATTACCATGCATTTGCAGCAGCTGGCATGAGCCTGGCCTGGTGCCAGTAAACTATGTCCTGCAAACACCATAATTCCACCTGATCCTAGGAAAAACACCAGCAAGACTGGGTTGTATTCTCTCTTCAATCCTTGCAAAATGTACTCCCATTGACCCCTGCAGAAGTTCAGTGCGTGTGCATGTGTGTAAAGGGTATGGTCCAAAAAGGAAAAACAAAGTCAGTTTTGCCTTTTCAGATGGCAGACCGGTGAGCAAAGACTGTAGGCCGCTTTTAAAAGATGGGGGTAGAAGGGTAGGGGGATGTGTTTTGCTACGTCATTGAAAGCTAGTAGAAGCCATCTGAGAAGGAAAGAATAAATTAATCACAAATCACAGCCACATGCAGATCTTAGGTCAAATCAGATTTGTTAGATGGCGTGGTGGTTGTTTTGTTGTTTGGTTTTTTTTTTTTAAATCAGCAGAAAATTACCCTCTGCATGATGCATGGTATAGTCTTCAGCTCCTGGGTCTGGCCACACTCAGATGTCAAAGCACATCTGTGGTTTGCTGAGATCTGTTTGCTTGCCTTTTTTGGCCAAGGACTTTTCCATATGATTACACTCTAAAAGTGTGCCATAGATTACACGGTCCATAAGCAGGTTACAAGGAGAGAACATAGGTCTGCATTTAGGAAACCATCTTTAATCCCAATAGGAACAGCTTGAAACACTCAGCCTTCAAAATTTTTCATTATTGACTTGGTTAAAGGTAGGGACAGATCCTCCAAGTGTCAAGGATGCTCACTTCTTCACTCACAATTAAAATTAAGACCAAAGCAAAAGAACCCGAAACACTTAGTAGGATTTGGCTTCAACAATGGAAAGCACAAAGTTAACAACTTGTAACATGAAATCAATGATTTTTGCATTTATTCTAAAAGGCAAAATTATGTAAGGTTTTGTCAACTCTTTAGTTTAATGGGGGTGAAAAATACTGACTATAAAGAAGGTGAATGAAATTGCCTGTGAGGCTTTATAGGTAACATAAAAATCACTATTGAAACAATGATCCCCTTACAGTTGAAAACATCGACCTTTGCTGAAGAAATTCAGAAGTCTTGAATGTGGTGCTCGCTGCTTCACTCAAGTCAATAGAAAGAAGCAAAATACAAAGGGAAAGGTCATATTGACTTAGTATAATAATCTTAATGAATCTTGGCCCTCTGTTTTGCATTTCCAGTGGAAACATGAATTCAGTTCATTCAGCTCAATCCCTTCCCTCCGTGCTGCTTCAAAATGCACAGGTAGCGGGAAAAAGCTTTTACTTGGCTCAATCCCTGAACAGCACTGTGTCTCTGTTTAAACAGGACTTGAGAACCAGCCTTTTTATTTTTAGCAGCAGCATATACTAAAAAGAGCTGCTGTTGACAAGAAAAGCCACTCGCATTTGAATATGAAATATTTCCAGCACTTCAACTGTGAGGGGAAAGGTAAGCAATTTAGGGGTCACAATCGATAAGGAAGAAACTGTGAAGGATTTCTGGACAGGGAATATTTCTTTACCTCCCTGAACCATTCATCCTGCGCAAAACCAGAGTATTTCTTGGAGTGCCATAGCTTATGGGTGTACCAGCCATACTGTATGAATAGAGAAGAGAAAGACAAACTTAAACCTAAGACAAGAGCTCACAGATAGATGCAGACAGACAGGTGGGGGAATACAAGAAAACAGGGTAACATCCTAATATCTGAGTCTCTATTTCAGATAAACAGTGAAAGGCACAATGACAACATTTCTTTCTTTCTTTTTTAAAGCTGCTGCTTCCTCCTTCAGCCCCAACCTTGCCATGATGCCTAAATGAAATAAATCAACCTGTTAATAACACCTGATCAGCAGTGGCAGCCAAGGACGGAAGCCTAGTGAAAGACAAATGGTTGAAGTTTACCAAGTAGTTACAAACCACCAAAACCAGGTCTTAAAATGGGAAGTGTCAGGCAAGCCCTTAATAACAGGTAATACTCCCAGCCCCACCTATAATTACTCTACTCCTCTCCCCACCCTCTCAATGTCACTCATTTCCATCAATTGCAGGCTTTTCAGAGCACCGGCAGTGCCTTGGCAATGTCTGCACACTGCCTTACAAAAAGGGGATATTTTTTTTTTTTAATCAGAGCTTCTGAGGAGCTGCTGTGATATACGTATTAAATAATAACAGCACAAATAATGGCAAGGGAAATGAAACAGGAGGCTCAGCTCTGCCCACATCTAGCTGTGCCGATGCTATCGTATGCCCAGTATGGTTTGAGGCAACCTTGAAAGGTTGCGTGTAGAGGGAATAATGCATTGAAAGGAATACATTTATCATACATCACATAGTCCCCATTAGTAGATTTTTATGATCACATTACTATGTGCTTTGTCTTCAAACGGAGACTTCGCTGGCTTTTCCACCCATAAGCAAGAAAAAAAATACTTGCCACACTCATTATCAGTCTCTTGGTTCAGATTTTCTCTCTGATGTACAGCTGCTTCATTTTGGTTCTCGGTTTCAACAAGACATATTATTGTCACCTTTTCTGCAACAATTTCCCTGTACTCCTGAAACTAGATGACAGTCAAGGATATTACTATGAGCCTGAGACTGGTACGTACTTAGAAGTGTTTTAGATGTGTAGAGATGGTTGAATATTTTTGTTTAGTCATTATTTTACACATCTACTACCATTTGGGTTTGTTTTGACATTATTTTACACATTTGCTACCATTTGGGTTAGAGGATTTAAAAAAAAAAAAATTGTATCAGTGCTTACTAACCAGTCTCATACGCTCTTTTCCAAACTGTTTGCTCTGACTACTTAGGGGGGCTCAATGGCTGTACAAGTCATACGGAAACTTTTACCTTGCTGATTTGGTATGGGGTGCTTTTTAAACATGTGATTTAATGTGCAAGAAAGCATAAAAAATAATAAATGTACAGGACAAATTTTCAAATAAATAAAGGCTTGTGAAACAAAGTAGGGAAGATTTTGAGAGACTTAGTGCCTCAGTGAACAAGTTCCTGTGTACTTACAATAGTATAACCCACAAATCACAGTAAACCAAGTGTGGTGCTTTGATTTGTGAAAATATGCAAGAATATCCTTTTAACTATCTGATGAGCTCTATACCGAGCCCTCACACTATCAAAAGGTCAGAATCCAAAAGGGTTAAGTATTGACTGACAAGAGGGTGAAAGACAAAGCAACAGAACATAGGTGTATAAAGGTGTTGAGGGACATTCCTAAAAGTCAGTATCAGTTTTTACACTTCTTGCAGAGGACTAGATACGAATTTCAAAAAATGAATAGATTCGGATCATCTGTACTTTTTAAAAATGTGAAACTCATATTTAACTGTGTCCATGCCAAAAGCTTTTCTCCTTTTTTCTTGCTCATATTTTCAGTCATGTGAAAATTCACATCAAAAAAAATTATTTTTACTATTTTTCACCCATTTTCCCCTGTTTAGAAAAGCACCTCTTCACCTGTCTTTGACCTTGTGATTTGTACCGTCGCTTGCTGAATAACGCAGCCAAAGAGTCTGTGAAACAGCATACATGGGTGAAACTTCCTAGTTACCCAGAGGTGACAAGACATTAGAAACAAATGGGTTTGAAAGCAAATAAAACCCCAGGTGCTGGCTATTTCCATCCCAAATGCAGTGGGTAAGTGCAATGGGTTAGCAAGTTACACAGGCAGGGCATGTGCCCCTGCCCCTCAGTCCAGTGACAGCAAAGCATCAGAGGGGACTATGGCCCTGTCACGGGACCCTCCATGGTGGCAGCGGCAGGATGGGAGACTTGCAGGGTGAGGGGGCGACAAGAAAAGGCCCTGGCAATCTGTGCTCCACTCTCCTTTTTTTAGGGGCAGGATGTTTTGGGAAGAGTTTGCCGGCAACCTGATCCTCCCTCCGGTTGTGGAGATCTTCAAAGGAGATGGTCCTGGCAGCTGACGTCCCCCCTTCTCCTGTTGTTTTTTTTTTCCCGTTCACACAGCAGATCCCTCCCCCAACAGACCTCCTGATCAGCTCCTTCTTCCTTCTGCAGCACAAGCTCAGCCATATTCAGGTCCCTTCATACCATGTACCACATCAGGAGGCCTCGCCGTGTTGTTTATGTGGGAGAGCAGCTCCACTGTGCAGTGGCATTAACCAGCTTCAAAAAAACAATAATCTGAGAAGTTGCGTGGCTTCTAAATGGGAGCAGGAACCTGATGGTTGAGAAAGGAAATGGCAAATGCAGTAACATTGGGACGTCAAAGGAAGAAGCTTATGAGAAGGAAACAGCTGCCAACCCAGCCGTCTCACCTAGGGCTTCCTCAGAAACCATAGTAGCTTCGTCTCTGCCCCACAGTTTTTACATGCAGCAGGCCTTTGCACAGGGATAAGTAAATTTGTTGGCAAAGTTGGCAAAGACCTTTCCCCACTTCTGCTTCTAGAGGCTTGAATTGCCCTGAATTAAGCCCTTCGCCCAAAGACACTTTGCAAGCCATCCCTCTGTGCTGGATGCAAACTCGTGCAAGGAGAGTGAGCCTGACTTGTCCAGCCCTGCAGAAGGGCAAAAGAAGAGCTCAGAAATTATGAACCCATCCCCCAGCCCAAAAACCTCCAGCCATACAACACCCGTGCCCTGAGCCATGACACAATCCTCTCTGGACTAGTGAGGGGACTGCAGAGATGCCCCAGGTACTCGTAGCAGTGCGTCCATGTCTGGCCTCCCCTTCAGCCCCGTGGACATCGCCCAATAAATTATACCTGGTGATGCTGCTGTAAATGGCAATATCTCTTGGAATGGTTTCAGTCAAACCACACTTCTCTGGCAGCACGCGCGCATGAGGAGAAAGGTGGGTGGAAGGAAAAAGGCAGAGCCAGCGCAGTAGCAAATATTGACACAAAACAATAACAAAACATTATTGTAAAACCCACACAAATGAACGGGTGAGTCTGTGGATGAGTACAGCCCAGGAAAGTGCTTCAGACTCATGCATTCATATTCATATTTCCAGTGCTGAAGAACACAGTTGCAGAAACAGAACCTGTGTAAGCACAGGTTGCAGAAACTGAGCTGAGGCAAATTAAAAAAAAAGTCATTTATAATTATGCAGAAGGGCAGATATTACCAGATATAATAAAGTGCTAGCATGATCACTCAGTTTGGCTGGGGTATTTTTGGGTTGTTTTGTGTTTGTTTGTTTATTTTTTTTAATGTAGGTAGTCCCACTGGTCTTCCCTAATGCTCGACGAATGCTTTCTGGATTGGGTGCTCAGCACCTGATAAAATTAAGTCCACATGCAACATTCATAATAAAGCTTGATCTTGAGTCACATTAGCCCACGAAAAAAGAAACATAGCCTCTGCTTTGCTGCAGTCATGCATACAGCAATAAAAAGTGGCCAGTCACACTACCTGCATTGTACAGGTTGACTTACACTTAACTATCTGCTTTTCTCCAGAGCTGGCTATCAGATGTCCTCCTCTTCTTTTTTTGTTCTTTGGTGAGGGAAGAGTGTTTTAGAATGGAAAAATAAACAGCTTGTTGTACCTAGTTTTTTTCCCCCCATTAAATTATTCAAGTGGTGTAATACCCCCAAAAGTATTTGTATATGTTTTCTTAATGAAGCCACCCATGACTCCCACCATGTAATACTTTGTTGTGTAAAGTCATTGCTCTCCAACATATGCATTTCTCCTCTGTAGGGCTAGGTCAATCATGACTTCTCTCCCAGTTTTCCTGCTGAATGCCAAACAAGACATTTTGCTTGGCAGACAGCAAATTTCCAAAAACACCTCCTAGCAGGAGTGAGGGACGGTATGGAGTACTCCACAAGCTGCCTAAATAACCTGAAAACCTGCTCCTCAGTCCTGCTTCGCCTCTCCACTTTTGATTTGGATTTTCCTGTGGTGTGATGTGGTCCTGATAACCTGAGCCAGGCAAGTGCTTGGGTGCTTCAGTAGCAGGAACCAGTTAGATGGATGAACAAGTTATGAAATGTTGATCCAGTTCCCCTGCTGAAACCACCTGCCAGCAATATACGGACACCCTTTGAGAGCATGAATAGCACTCTGCCTCTTAAGAGTATGATACTGAAATACCTGCACGGCATATTTCTTTAGGAAGGGTCTGAGGGACAGAGCCTAAAGCACCACTCATTTGTAGTATTGGCTTTACTTCAGGACGAAGGAGACATCACACTGTGGAAATACCCGCACAGAAGTTTGCAAAACTGCATTTGCACCCTGTGCTTCATATGCAGAAATGCTGTACTATTTACTCGGATGATGACTGGGAGACACATTACCACGAACTACTATGGAGATGAATACCTCAAATTTAGGAATTCACGTCCCAGTTGTTACTCTGAGAAAATAGTTAAGGACAGATAGATGGAAGCTGAGCCCAGTTCACAACTTAAAAGTCAGATCTTTGGAGTAGATGTGAAGGAGCCACAGAAACAAAACAAGAGATTGATACAAAAGCAGCATTAAAAACAAACTCATTTTCACTAGCACGGTATATACATCTTTGCTTAATTGATGATACATGTTCTTCTTTGGGTAAAAGGGATTTCAGACATGCAAATTCTAGCTTAGGGATGAGTTGTGCAACATTGCACTCACTGGTGAGTAATCCAGTTGACCTCCCCAGGCCGACTCATGTGAGCAAGCGCTCATCACCACCACCACCAAGGGTTGCACAATCCATGGAGTTTCAGTGCCTCTCTGTATCTGCACCACCCTCCCAGACAGCACCGCGTCCGCCGTGCTTCAGCGCAAGCGCTTCATTGAGCCTCTCAGATCACTACAAAGCTACGCCAAAACATAGAGGAAATGTGTCCTGTGCAAGGAATTAGTTTGATTAGTTCTCTTAGGATACACATGATACTTTTTTTTTTTTTTTAAGATCACAGAAAGAACATTTCAAGGTTACTCCGTGAGAATAATCAATCTTTTAAAACACACAAGTTCTCTAATTACATTTGCAGAGGGAAAAAAAAAAAAAAAAAAAATCTGTGTACACTGTGGCAATGAAAAAGATAGTAAAGTCAGCACAACTGAGCCCTTAATTTTGCCTTTTCACCAGGTTTCAGACAACAAGGTCCGTGAGCAGTTAAAAAGATTTTAAAAAAAAAAAGAGAGAGAGAAAAAGAAAAAAGCACACGGTTAATTTTTACATTATGGTGCCCAAATGAAAAGAGATCACTTGGCTTCATTTAACTTCCCATCTTCGTAGTCTGAAGAAAGCTGCAACACGCTACTGGTGCATGCCTGTAAGGTAACTAGTAACCGGCTTCCATAAACACTGTATTTACCAGGAAAAAAAGCAGTAAAAATTCCTGCTTAGTTCACTGCACATTATACAAGCCAAATTGCAAAGAGATATTTTTTTTTTTCTCTGCAATGAAGTAAATGGCAGCGCCAACATATACAAATATGCATCTGTTACTAACGAGATGTTTAGAGCCCCTGCCTTGCCAATTGCACATATGTAATACCTCGGTGCGTCGTTACCTATAGAGCTCTGCTTAAGAGACAATAGGTGCAAATTAATGTATAAACAGACATTATCTCTTCAAGCCTGGACATGACTTGAAGCCTCTTTAAATATTTTAAACTGCCACAGCTTTCTACCTAGGTTTTAAAATCCTTTCTTCTACTCTTTGCTGATGGTGAAAATGTTCAGGGGACAGGACAAGATATTTATAATAGCAGGACATTTCACTCTGCACTTTGTTTTAGCATGTGGGGGGAATAATAATTGTATTCAGACTTGAAATGGCTTGGGTTACGCAGTTCAGAGCACAAGCACCTGCAGCAAATTAATTTGTTGTAGCACATTTATTATCTCATAGCTTCTATTTAGGCTGCAGCTGTTGCTATTATGTTAATAATGTTTTTTATCACCACTGTATACAACAGGTTATGGTAATACAGAAATTTTGGGGTGTGGGGTGTTGGTTTGTTTTTTTTTTTTAAAAAAAAAATTATTTCTCAGAGAAAAAGATGGGGAGAATATAACACATAAGCACTGATCAGGCATTTAGCCTTCTGTTTATTAGCTGATTTGAAAGAGAATGGGCAAGAGAAATTAGAGAAGAGTAACAATAGACAAAGATGGCGCGTGCAGAATTTGTGAAAGCAAAAAAGAAGAAGAAGAGGTGGAAAAAAAGAAAGAAAGAAAGAAAGACCGAACACCGCAGTGCTGGGGTGGTGAGTGTTCGGGTGGGGGCGGGGAAAATGCTGCAGTTTTCGTGAAATAATAAGGTGGAAAAAAAGGCATACAAAGAGTAGGTTTTTCATTGTCTGTAAAATATAAACACAGATGAATTCTGTCTTTGGTTTGTTCATGCTTTTCACTCTGCACAGCAGGGATGTTCTTAAGAAGTTGCCCTCTGCGAAATTTCACTAAATGGAAACCGTGGACCCTGCATGATGCGATTATAATCACACCAGCCATTCTTTTTACATAATTTTTTGTTTAAAATCCAGTAATGCTTCTTGTTTTTAAAACATATATCTATATCTACACGCGCATCTAAAACAGTGCTGGTTTACGTCCCCCTAGCAAAGTGCAAGCTGAAGCTATAACTGGCTGTATCCCATCCGCAAATCTCCATGGACTCAAAAACAATATGAAAATTTTTAGCTGACAAGAACATGTCTGCTGCCTGCAGTCACTGCAATAGCTCACCATGTTGCCTACTAACCAAAAGATCAAAAATTATCGATTTCATGGCGCTGCGTGCTTGGGATAGAAAAGCTACTTTAAAATTTGCATTATTTAAGAAATGAATTAAGAGAAAAGACTCAGGTTTTAGAGCACTTTGGAACGCAAAAATGGCTTTATGTTTTAATCTTATCAATGATTTACTATAATTCTATTATTTTTAGCAGCTGGCGTCTGAAAATGATTTTTTTTTGCCGATGAATTTAGGATTTTGCCGCAGTATACATCTGCAGTCCCAGAATCCTCTGGTAAGATAATCCCTCCTGCGATGGGGAAACGCCTTTAACCTTTTCGTGAATGAAAAATATGCAACCATTTTGAAATAAAAAGGGGGAAATAATGATGATTTCTAAGAGCTGGAATGAAATTTACTGTGAATTGAAAGAACAAGGAAAGGAAAACATACTGTAATCGCGTTGTGGCGTTGGGAGTTTCTAGCTGTTGTCTCCATCGCTCCTACCCTTTCTTCAACAGTGTCTGTAAATACGCCCGGAGTATGGTGTTACCCGTATTTCATGCGGGTGAGAAATCGAGAACCAAGATGTTAAGAAATACAAGTATTTCCTTGCCATAACTGCAGAAATGCTACAACTACTACCTCCACACTGCAGGCTTTAAGGAAAATTTTGATTACCAGTCATTGAAATTCATTTGACCAGTGGATTCTTAAGATGACTGGACTGCATTAAGGGAGCCAAGCGTCTAGATAGAAAGTGGTGTTTACAGCTGCTCGGGGGTTTCGGCTAAAAAGGGAAGAGGAAATTTTTCTGTGGCGTAAGGAAAATCCGAAGCCCTTGTTCAAATGAAACTCCTGTCCTGATACTCTCGTATTTTCAGACTGCACAGTAATTAAGAAAGGGTGGTCTGAACAGAAAAATCAGGTCTTAATAATTTACTATCTTATGTTTTAAGATTACATATTAGAATCAATTACTCAGAATAAGGAAATCTGGCCTAAAGCTATTGAAAGAAAAAGGTAAAATTTATATATCAACTACCTTTTAAAAGACAGCTTTCTACAGGAACAGCTATATATTGAGAGTATCGACAATTAAAGGGTTACAACTCTGAGAAATCAGGGGTTTCATGTGGATGGGAGTTTGATTAGGGCAGAAGAAGGTAGGGTCACACCTCTGCGACTGTTATTGTTTGCCGATGTTTCTGGCTGGCTTTTCTGCCAGGGTGCCTGAACATAACCATTGCAATTGTTTTAAATGAGGAGTACGAGACCCATAATCATTAAGAGACAGGCACGCAGAGACATTATAAAGGAAAACTTAGGTGCTCTGGCATACTTCATAATGACAACATTTTGAAAAGGATCAATAATTGTGGATTTCTGTTTACATGATCATGAAAAAAATTTTTAACGTAAAGCCATCTTGAGATTTGTTTGGTTAGGAGTAATTAAAATATATGTATTGGGAGATGCAATGCTTCATGTTTATTCTGTTCCACTGCTTAATATGCCAGTAATCAGATATTCTGATGAGTAATGCCTCAGCTGCTTAATCAGCTGGAGACTTTTTTTTCAGTTTCTGAAACATACCTGATATATAAAGTTAAACTGTTGTAAGCATTCACGTGCACTGAATTAAAGAGGGAAACACTAAGGCATATTGCACACATCCTAGGAACTAGGAACACTGAGGGAAAGAATAACTTTTCAATTTTTTTAAATCAAATTGGTGGCCAATGACAATTCTGTTTCCGATGTCTGAAACATTTATAGACTACTCCAATTTATGCCATTCCAACCGGTTAACAAGATGTTTTGATTGGTATCTTTATACTAATTTATTAATAATTTTTAGGGTCTTCCTTTCCTTCAAAATGATCCAGAGTTACACATTCACATATTTTTTTTTTCATAATTCTTGAGAAAAGTGAAATCTCACTAGTATTTTGAGTTTGGCTAATTCTCTTTCTCTTGGTCCATAAAGAACAAATTTTTTTTTTTGCTGAAACTGAGCCCGAACAGTACAGCTATTTGCTTTAACACAGAACACAGCAAATATTTTGATGTGTGTTAATAAACTGTAGGTCTCAAGTATGAGGCAGAAGTTACATTGGTTAGTCCTGTATCTCAAATAGTGCTTAAATCCTGCAAGCATCTCCTCTCTTTCACTGTATGAAAGTGAAAATATGTGACTTTTTTAATACACTACAACTTTGTTTCCCCGGAAGAATGCTTTTATTTTTTTATTGTCTTTTTTTTTTTTTCAAAAGGATCAGAATGATGTATTTTTATTTTTTTTTTTGCTGACAAGTGACTCTCTATTTAGTCGGTATCTGAAAAAATATCTGTAGTTGATCCTTGAATATGTTCCTAGAATATGCATGGTTAGAAGCCAATTATGCATACGTTTTTAAGATCCATATGGGAAATCAAAGATTCAGGCCCAGAGCCCTAGATATTCCCGTAATTGGTAATTTTGCTTTGTCCTTGTATTAGTGCTATGGCTACTCATTCGTTGCTATGTTCCTTACAAGCATAGCTAAATGCCAGGATTTCAGAAGGAAAGGTGACCAACTAAGTTTACCTTTAGCTGTTTGTTATTTTTAATTAATGGGCTTCCTGCTTTCTACCATGTTAAAAGTTGACTCTCCAAAAGCAGAGCTAAGGATGTAAAAAAAAAGAGGCTAACAAAAAGATTTAAATCATTATCTTTTAAAATTTAACCATGAAGCTCTCCTTTGCACTGAGGATTTCTTACTGCGGTGATACACAATGGACATGTTAGGAGACTGCTTGACCTTTTGAAAAAAAATATGTCTGCAGCATACTCGTCTAGCAAACAGCCACCAAAACAAACCTATTAAAGTATAAAAGAGCTCTAAGGAAACTTCTAAAGCTGCATATACACACTCAGTGCTTCCTGAGGGGAGAAAAAAGAAAAGTAGGAGCAGAACCTGACTGCTTGTGAATTTACTCACGAAGCCCCGCACTGTAATATCTGACACGACATGTACTCTTCTTGTTTTCATAGTGGACCATAGCACACCGTACTTAGAAAAATTAGAAACACAAAATGCATTTTAGAAACATTTTTATAATTGAAAGACCAGTATAACAAGTTAATTGTAATTGTAACACTTCTAGCTATTAAGATACTAGTTTTCCTGGGGTAAGTTTTTTTTTAAAAGGTGAAATTTCAGAAAATGGTTAGCTACCTAATAGCCAAAAATTGCAAAGCTAATATGAACCAAATTTCTGTTAGCAATGTATGTAGATCCAAAAGCATCTTAACCACTTTGCAGTGAGACAAATACAGATTAAAATGACAACAAACCATGCAAGAGTAAAACAACCAAAAATCAACAAGAGTTTAGCATTACGTGCTAAAGGCCTTTTGAAATTTTAACATATAAATATATATTTAAGTTGTACATTTTAAACCTGTTTTTAAAAGGGCTAGTTCCAGTTGTCCTCGTCAGGTCAAAAAGAAAAGCGGTCCATAGTTCAGGGGCCAGAAGCAAAGACACGGACTGTACCCCTCCTGCTCCTGCAAAATCCAGGCTCCAAAAGCCCCATCCCTGCAGACCTCAGGGGGTGGGATGGCACACAAAGAGGCTCTGAAAGGTATCTGGGACCATGCAATGCATCAAGGGCGTTTGACTGATTCTACTGTTGTTATCAAGTACCCAATGGAATTGCTTATAGTGAATTTGGCAATAATGCCCTATAGAAACAGCACTTTGAACTTATATAGTACCTTTGATCCAGGGATCTAAAAGGAGGGGTCTGTCATTATTACTATTCCCATTTTACAGAGGGTGAAACCAAGGCAGAGCAGATTTTCCCAAGGTTGTAGAGGAAGGCAGCTGAGAAATGGAGGTGGACAAAGATATTAACTCTTCCTCCCACACCCTTTTCTTTTTTTTTAACGCCCAAACCAATCTCCAGGAATTCTTCTCTGACTCTTATCGTAAATTGGAATCAAACTTCCAGTGTCACAAACAGCAAGATCCTTCTGCGCATAGCTGCACCAAGTAAATCCCCTGGAAGGTGATGAGCATTCACAGCTCACCGTCCCTGATCAGGCAGGATTTGCTTTGCCGACTCTCGCTGATGGTTGCCCTTGTTCTTGCCTTCCTGTTGGCCAGCATTGTCAAAACAGGCAACTGTCCTAAGAGAAAACAGCGTGACAAGGAAAGCTGTGTTTCTCGAACCTCCGACTTCAGGGTTGTCCAGGTGTCATTTCATTTCCTTACTCACGGGGACCTGGGGTTGCCCACCGCACAAGGAGGCTAGTGGGTGGATGACTGCTACATGCCCTATGACAGCAGGGGGAGCAGGGAGGAAATAAGGATTTTTTTTTTTATCAACACTGGCTTCCTAGAGCCGTTTTAGTAGTGACAGCTAACCCGCAGACTCAGGACCCCTCCCCTGCACTTGCCCTGCTGGGTTGCGGCCCCCTGCCACCCATGCCAGGTCCATATTGTGGGGGTTGCCTGTTGGGGTGGGTACCTTTTGTGTGCAGCAAGCCCTACATTTTTTTTTTCTCCCTCCACAGGGAGAAATCCCGTTTTAAAAAGCAGCGATTCAAAAATAAAAGCAGTAGACGTGAAAATCAAGTAGCGCTGTGGAAGAGGCTCCTTTAGTCTACATTACATATTACTGAATAAATCAACAGGGGGGGAAAAAAAAAAAAACCTTTAAGTGTAACTTCCTGAGTAGAAGAAACTCAGAGCCCGTTTAAAACAGTATTACCAGTGGAAAAAACAGGTTACAAAGGTGGCCCCTCCGTGAACCACGCTGCAAGAACCACAGAAACTGGGGGCTGGTGGGGATGGAGAGTCTGCGTGAAGCCATCCAGCGCAGGACCAAAACTTCGACCGCCAGCATCCGCTGTGCCAAAGCAAATTTATATCGAGGGGGATGGGGGAAAAAAAAGTAAAAATTAAAATCCATCTTTCCCTACCAACGGATGTTTTACATAAACACGTTGGTATATAAGGTCCTTGTTTCATGTAGAGAGGGGTGTGTGCGTGTATTTTTTTCCCCCCTGGTACGTTAAACACACTTTGCCAGCGCAAGCCGGTACACGCAAAAAGTCTGTTAAAACATTTCGCTGTGCAAGCCCGTGCACGCCGACGGAGAGGCTGCCACATAGGTGCCTTCGCACACCGCGAAAAACCTTGTGCAATTGGTAATATTTTCCTGTTTTTAAGGCTCGCTAAAGGACGAGCGGCGGGAGAGGACGAGGTGTGTGTGTGTGTGGCGGGAGGGGAAGCTCGCTTCTTCCATTAAAAAAAAAAAAAAAAAATAATAATAAATTGCATAACGAGATACTTTCTTTGGCAACTGCTTCCTGACAAATATTTACAAGGGCAGAGCGGAGCGCGCTTCCGCCGACGTGAGCGGGACCCGCCGCCACCTTCCCGGGCTCCCCCGGCCTCCCCGGGGCCGGACGGGCCGGGCCAGGCCGCGGCGGCAGCCCCCGCCCAGCGCCGGAGCCGTTTTTCCTCGATTCAACGGCCCGGGAGCCTCCCGGACTCGGCGACAGGCGTTCGGGAGGACAGAGTTTCGCTAGAGTTGGTGGTGTGCGTTTAAAACAACAACAACAAAAAATTAAAATTAAAACCCCCAGGCAAGGAAACACCAAAGGAGGGGGGGGGAGCCGCCACACTCGCCTTTTGCCCACCCCCGACCCCCAAAGCGGGACCCGGGGCTCATCCCCTCAGCTGCACCCCCTTCCCCGCCACCTCTACTCCGCCCTCAGGCTGCAACTTTGCTCCCAGCTGGGAACTCGGCTCCTTCTCCCCCACCTCCGGAATAAGGTGTCTCCGCCGTCCCACCCTCCCCTCCGTCCGTCCCGTCC
>WHYT01015406.1:9240-90459 GCA_009806455.1 Tetrax tetrax
CCGCGTGCAGCGGGAGGCCGTGGCGGAGCCGCCGGTCGAGGCGGGGAGGCCGCGGGCGGAGCGGGATGGGGGGACCCTGTCACCGCGGGTGTCGCGGGACCGAGCCGGCGGTGGTGCCGCGCTGCGCAACCAAGCTACGCGTGCGTGAACAGATCTGCACCCCGAAACCCACTGTGTGCGTGCGTTTGTGTGCACATGCGTGCACATCTTGTGTCCGGTCTGAATCCGCCCTCTTCTACTTTAAAATCATGATCCCTCGTCCTATCACAACAGACCCTGCTAAAGAGTTTCTCCTCCTCTGATAAGCCCCTCTTTCGGTACTGGAAGATGCCCGTAAGGTCTCCCCAGAGCCTTCTATTCTCCAGGCTGAACAGCCCCAACTCTCTCAGGAGTTGCTCCAGCCCTCTGATCATCTTCGTGGCCCCCCTCTGGACTCACTCCAACAGGTCCATGTCCTTCTTTTGTTGGGGGCTCCAGAGCTGGACACAGTACTCCAGGTGGGGTCTCACAAGAGTGGAGTAGAGGGGCAGAATCTCCTCCCTCGATTTGCTGGCCACGCTTCTTTTGATGCAGCTCAGGATGCGGTTGGCTTTCTGGGCTGCAAGCGCACATTGTTGGCTCATGTTGAGCTTCTCGTCCACCATCACTCCCAAGTCCCTCTCCTCAGGTCTATTCTCGGTCACTTCATCCCCCAGCCTGTGTTGATACTCGGAATTGCCTTGACCTAGGTGCAGGACCTGGCACTTGGTCTTATTAAACCTCATGAGGTTCACATGGGCCCACTCCTCAAGCTTGTCCAGGTTCTCTGGATGGCATCCCATCCCTCAGGTATGCCAACTGCACAGCTCAGCTTGATGTCATCTGCAAACTTGCTGAGGGTGCACTCAATCTCACTATGTCATTGATGAAGATGTTAAACAGTACTGGACCAATATGGACCCCCGAGGGACACAACTTGTCACTGACCTCTATCTGGACATTGAGCCCTTGACCACTACCGTCTGGATGCGACCATCCAACCAGTTCCTCATTCACTGAAGAATTCACACATCAAATCCATATCTCTCCAATTTAAAGAGAAGGATGTTGTGAGGGACACTGTCAAAGGCCTTACAGAAGTCTAGGTAGACGACATCTGTAGCTCTTATCCACTGTCATGGTATAAGACAAAAGGCCTCAGCACAGCTCCTAGAAGGAACTGTTCCATAATCTTCCCAGGCACAGAGGTGAGGCTGACAGCTCAGTAATTCCCAGGATGCTCCTTTCTACCCTTTGTAAGAATGGGTGCAATGTTTCCCTTTTTCCACTCAGCAGTAACTTCACCTGACTGCCATGACTTTTCAAATATCATGGAGAGTGGCTTGGCAACTACATCAGCCAGTTCCCTCAGAACTCTAGGATGCATCTCCTCAGGTCCCATGGAATTCTGTATATTCTGTTTCCCCAGGTGGTCACAAACCTGATCTCTATGTAGTGGGAGGGACTTTGTTCCCCTAGTCCCTGTCTTGTGGTCCATCCACTCAAGAGGTGTGAGAAGAGAGATTACCAGTGAAGACTGAGGCAAAAAGTGTTGTTAAGTACCTCAGCTTTCGCCTCGTCCATTGTTAGCAGTTCACCAGTCTTGCTCATCAGGGGCCCTTCTTTGACCCTCCTTTTCTGGCTGACATAGCGGTAGAAGCTCTTCTTACCATTCCTTATGTCCTTGCCAAGCTCAGCTCCGGCCACGCCTTAACCTCCCTGGCCCCATCCCTACACAACTGGGCAGTGTCCCTGTACTCTTCCCAGGATACATGCCCCTGCTTCCACTGCCTCTGCATTTCCTTCATGCCCTTGACTAGCAGCTCTTGACTGAGCCATGCTGGCCTCTTGCTTTCCTTGCCTGATTTCTTACACCTGGAGATGGAGAGCTCTTGCACTCTGTGGAAGGCGTCCTTAAAGATCTGTGAGCTCTGTTCTGCTCCCTTGTCCCTGAGGGCAGTTTCACAGGGTGTCCTATAGACTAGCTCCTTGAACAGATGGAAGTTTTCTTTCCTGACTTTACTCTTTGCCTGACCCATTTCCCTTAGGCCTGCAAACTCCACCAGTGTGTGATCACCGCAGCCCAGGCCACCTCCAACCTTGACGTCACCTATTAGCACTCTTGCATTGGTGACCATCAGGTCCAGGATGGCATCCCCTCTGGTAGGACTGTCTGTTACCTGGCTTAAGAAGTTATCCTCAATGCAATCCTGGAGTCTCCTCGATTTCCTACAGCTCGCCATGCCACTTTTCCAGCAGATGTCAGGGTAATTGAAGTCCCCCAGCACAACAAGAGCCTGCTAGCGTGATGCTTCTGGTAGCTGGAGTAAGAAGTCTTCGCCAACAGGTTCTCCTTGATTGGCTGGCCTGTAGTAAACACCAACCACAAGGTTCCCTTTGTTGCCTTGGTCTCTAATTCTCACCCATAAACTATAACAGATCTTCTCATCAGATGTAAGAAAAAATTCATGCTTTTCAGTTATTAATTTCCTTGCAGGTATCAAATGTTTCTCTTGTGCTAAAATCTATGAAGCCAGATCCTGTTACATGAGATGGTAAAAAAGAAAAGTCCAAAATACAAAATCACACTACTCTCAGTGGTAGGTCTTAACCTGACACTCTTTTGAGATTATCAGTGATAGAGCCAAGGGCTTGCTGAGTCCCTTCTGAGACAGGTTTCTGCAAACTTAGATTGGTGCATGTGTACAAGATTGGACTAAAGAGTCTCATGTGAACATATTTTTTTTTCTTTCTTTAGGCTACGTGTCCTGATGTGTTTCTGCCTGAGAAACACAACATTTTCTCAGTGTGTGCATCTTGAGTCAACACAAAGAGGCAGAATGCCTTCCTCCTGTTTTCTCTCTCTTCTTTCATGAGATGATGTGCTATGGAAAGGCGATTTTCCCTTGTTAGATGCCTTAGGGTAGAAAGTCTGGTGTCTCAAGCCTTGTAGAAGCTGCAATTCATGCATAACCTTATTTTTCTTTACAGCTGGTAGATTATTCTTGTTTCACTTATATTTCAATGTAATAAGAGGAAGTATTAGGCCTGTTCCTGGAATGGAATAGATTTTAACTTTTCTTTAAGATTTTATGGTCTGGAGCTTTGACAGGAGTGGTTATGAGAGGTCATGTGTCACATGGACTGTTCTTACCTAATCTCAGTAACGGTGACAGTGTATCTGAAAGTATTTGGATCTATTCTATTTCAGATATGATTGCTCTGGAAGCAATATAATACCTTGATTCTAATATAGCTATCATCTTTTCAAGATTCTTGTCATTGCAGCAGAGGTGATATAAATGAAAAGCCACATAAATGATATAAAAAATGGTTTTGCTGCTATTTTATATGCCACACTGGCACCTGCAACTAGCAAGAACAAGAGTCTTCAGTGAATTTTTCCTGCACTCTACTGTATGCTTGGTGGTTCTGGTTAATGATATTTTGTGGTTGAAAATTGTTTTTAAAAAAATGCTGCAAGACAGAATGGCTATGCTTGTTGACCAGAAAAACAACGCTGAAGCCATTGCAAAACAGGAATAGACAAATTTTGGAGGAATGGTATTGTCCTAGTTTAGCCCTACTCAGTACCAAGCTACGCAGTCTCCTGCTTACTCCCCCCACCCTCCAGTGGAGTGGGGAGGAGAGCTGGTAAAGAAAAGGTGGCGAAACTCATGGGTCAAAATGAAAAAAAAAAAACCAACAAAAAACCCCAAAACAACCAACAAAAAAACAACTTAAGAGAAATAACAGAAGAAAACAAAACCAAGATGGAAAACAAATACAATACAAAAGCTGACAGTAAATCCCGCTACCCGGTTTCCTCCTAAGTAGCAGGAGGCTCCCCTCAGCCCCCTCCTCACTTATGTACTGAGCATGATGTCACAGGGGATGGAGTAGCCCCTTGGCTAATTTGGGTAAGCTTACCCCACCTGTTGGCTAATGAATAAACTCTCCCAGCTGGGTGCCCCACCCATAGGGGCTGCCAGCTCCAGTTCCCTTCCCAGCTCAGGTGGGTATTAACTCTATCCTAGCCAGAACCAGGACAGGTTCCTATCTATTTTTTTTTAGACTCTCCTCCATTCTTTTTCAAACCACTCCCTTCACCTGCCTGTTCCTCTAAAATTCTGTGTCTCTGGCCCACAAGAGGCCTTTCCTTGAGGGATGTGGTTACTTTCCCTTTCCCCCTGTGGTTGTTATTGACACCAGTGATTAATACATCTGAAAGCTACAAAGTATAATCAAGACCTTTACCCTGTCTCAAGGCAAACATAGCTCTAAACAGGCGGTTTTCTGGCATCTCTGACCAGAAAGCCACAGCCATGTTCCGACCAGAAGTGGGTAACATAATGCACTTCTATAGTAGAGCAGTTTCTCGTACATTTACCTAGCCATAAGAGGAGCCTCAAAGTAATTATAATGACATAGATGTTGTTAGATAAGTTATCTTTCCTCTTACCTCACAGTAATGTATTTTCACGCCTGGAACCTTCAGAAGTCAGTGTTAACTAGCATTTTCTTAGGGAAAACATGACTTTGCATAGCCCTCTCAAATAAAGACTGTGGCTGAAATATTGTCTGAAAACACTGTTATCATTTGAAGAAGGATGTTGGCACATTTGAAAGAAACAAAAAAGCAGCAAATATTGATAAAATAAGTGGGATGCAGTTGAGGGCAGCTTTTTTAGGTAAGTGGAATGTTCAGCGTGAATGCCCAAATACAATCAGTGGTAAAGTTCCTGTTTACTTCAAAAGGGCCAGAATTTCACTCCAAGGCATAAGAAGAGTGTCTTTGAATATGAGATAATTAATTATAGTAAAATAGGCAAGAGCTGAATACGGGCAAATACATTTGAATTTGTTTCTCAGGAGGCATTTCATAGATGATACCTTAATTCATTTTATTTTTATAAGATATTCAGACAATCTTGACATAATAAGTGGAAACATACAGGAAAACTTCCCCAGACCTTCTCATTTGTTTATAATCCCCATGGAATATTACTTGTGCTTTAAGGTGCTTGCAGTTAGGGATTGTCATGTTTTCCTTTGGGACATGTCCAATAGAACAAGTGTTTTCCAAACATAGATTTCCTAATTGGGCTCATGGTTCTGCTGTTTCACACTTCATAGAATTGAACTTATGATCCTGTAAACATGATAACTTTTTTTTTCCTACAAAGTACAGACTGTTCTGAAGTTGATGCAGTCGTGGATAAATATGCAATGTATTTTTTCCAAAATACATATAACTTTAAAAATGTAAATGACATCTTAAAGTACACAAACATAGATATAAAGTATTAGTTATGTTTGATTTTGCTTAGTGGCAGCTTGACAAAGAATAGGGAAATTATTTTGAATAAAGTTCCTGTGAATGCTAGTTTTTTAAATTAGTTGGTGTTATAATGAATTTGTTTACTTCTTTCTGTTTTCCTGAAGGTGTTTGAAAGTACCATAGATCCTGGTGTAGTAACTGAAATGCTTGAAAGTATGATTTTTAAAATGACTAGTCTTCTAACTAGACTCAATAAATAATTTGTTAGTATCAGTCAGGTTACTTTAGTCTCTTTACTCTGATTTTTGTATTTCTTATAGTAGTCTCATTTGCTAGTAATGTTCAAGTAGAACATGAATAATAATTCTGAGTTTGTCTTGGCAGATAGTACTGTTGTTCTTCTACAGACTTCATATTATGTGTTTTTATAAGACGGGAAATAAGGCAAGTGGATACTGGGTGGCAGATGAGTGCTGTAGTTAAGGTCACTGATTATGGAGCATTCATGTGTATTGTAAAACTACAGGCAATTTGTTAAAATTGGTGATTCAAAATATATTTCATGTTCTCTGTGTAATAAATATTGCTTGTACATTTTGTATTTATTTTTCAAAATGATTTGCCTCAGATATTCAGCTTTCCCTTTGCTTTTAAAGGTTGCTGATATAATAAAGTGTTATTTGTAGTGTCATTCCAGGTTCAAACACATCTAGTGATACTGGAAGAAGGAGATGCAAAAACTCAAATGAAAGAATCTGTTATTATCTCTGCATAAAAGCCTAAACAAGGCCAAAAAAAAAAGTGTGATTTCTGTTAGTCTAGATGTAGTGGATGGGAAGAAGACCAAATGTATCAAAGTAAGCAGGATCTGAGTACAATGGACAAAGTGAGAGTACATGATGAGGAGCAACAGTACAGTGGAGGAGCAACAGAACCATGCCAGCCAGGAATGTGGGCGGCACGTGAACAGCAACCGGATTGGCTAACTAACGCGTGACATAACAGTGGATTGGACAGTAGTGGGGTGGTAGAACTTGTGTAAATAGTGCCTTATCCATAAAGAGTATAAAGCACTGCTTGCAAAATAAACTTTGTCTCACTTGCTGTCTCACAAGTTGAGTCTGTGCCGTAATATGCCACAAATGGTGCCCAAACAGAGGCATCAGAGGAGGCCTGAATAGAGCCTGGACCGGCGGCATAGCCCAGGTGAACCGGAGACCAGAGACTGGGATTGGGATTCCCTTTATCAAGGAGCGCGCCCATCACCTGCATAGAGGTGAGTGGCTGGGAAACATGGGAGAGAAAATGTCCTTGGAACAGATGCAAGGCATCGATGTAATGAGAAGAAAGCTAAAAGCTCAGGGCAGAAGGGTCACCAGCCCACAAGTAGTGACTTTATTAGAGTGGACTTGTGATAATCATCCACAATTGTGTAAGCGCGTATTGCAATCCATGAAAATCTGTAACCCCTCTTTGTCTGATATGGTCAGAGCATGCCAAGATTTTGGCTCAACAGGGCATCAAGCTAACGCTTTAGCTAATGCCCTTGCAGCACAGATGAAAGTATTGGATAAAAGGTCAGGACAAGGGAAGTGCTATCGTTGTGGTGCTTTGGGACATTTGAAGAAAGATTGCCTGAAAAATGAAGACAAAAAAATTCCTCCCCGAGAATGTCCTCATTGCAGGAAAGGCAAACATTGGTCTAATGAATGCCGTTCAAAATATCATGCTGATGGACAGCTCTTATTAGATCGCTCAGGAAACGTGAGATGGGGGGCGAAGCTGCGCACCCCAAACCATCAAATAAATCTGTGCCCCACTGTGTAGTCAATGACCTCACTGCAGCCCCCACAGGAAGTCCGGGACTGGACCCGGCCACCGCCACTCAGTCACAATAACAACAACTGATGTAATTCTTATTCCAACGGGGGCTTGGGGGCCGATTGGAAAAGGGATGCATTCTTTGTTGATCAGTATATCGTCAACCACAGAACTGGGACTTTTTATTTTACCTGGAATCATTGGTTTGGATTACAGTGGAGAAATTCAAATCATGGCATGGACACTGGTGCTTCCTTGTTTTGTCTCAGCAGGACAGCGTATCGCACAGCTTGTACCTTTTCAAGGGGAGACTTCTGGGGGAATTGGATATAGAGGTGAGAAAGGTTTTGACAGCACTGGACCACCACAAGTATTGTGGATAAAATCTATCAAGGTGACACAACCAATGATAACATGCACCGTTTACGGACATGCCTTTAAAGGACTTGCAGATACTGGTGCAGATGTCTCTACAATTCAGAGCTCTGCATGGCTGCCAGAATGGCCCACAGCGGACCCTGCCTCCATGATTGTGGGAGTGGGGAGAATGCAGAAACCAAAACAGAATGCACACCTCCGAGTGATCGTCAGACCAGATGGACAGATAGCCTGGGCTGCTCCTTGTATTGCCCCGATTCCGTGTACCTTATGGGGCCAGGGCATGTCTGGACAGTTTGGAACACCAGTTCACATAACAGAACCCAAACAGCAACATTTTATGCAGAGACCATTAACAGCCCTTCCGAGCCCAGCAGTAACCGATCTTCAATCTCACAGCACCACAACCTGTGTGGGTCAACCAATGGCCCCTGTGTCGAGAACGACTGGAACAACTCCATAGACGGGTGGAGGAACAGTTTGCCGCCGGCCACATCACACCCTCCGTGAGCCCCTGAAACACTCCTGTTTTTTGTATTCAAAAAAAGAACGGAAGATGGCGCTTATTGCACGCCCTTAGGACGGTTAACGCTGTCATTGAGCCAATGGGAGCCCTTCAGCTGGGCTTTCCTCGCCATCTGTGCTTCCAGCGAATTGGCCTTTAACAGTGATTGATTTAAAGGACTGGTTTTTCGCTAGCTTTTTACACCCTGAAGATGCACTGCATTTTGCCTTTTCCGTTCCATCACTGAATCAGCATGTACGCATGCAACGATACTATTGAACAGTTTTACCACATGGAATGCGTAACAGCCCGATGATTTGGCAAGCTGTTGTCGATGCAGCACTTCATCCAGTGAGAGTCCAAAATAGAGATGCCATCATTTATCACTATATGGATGATATTTTAATTGCTGCACCTTTTGACAATGACTTAGAAAGGGTTGTTGTACAAGTCTACAAGGCCATCGAACAGGCTGGCCTGCACGTCTCACCAGATAAGGTCCAGAACACCAGCCCATGGAAATACCTAGGATAGCAAATTACACACCAAGAAACCCATCCACAACCCCTTTGTGTAAAACTAAATGATACACTAACACTTAGTGAGCTGCAAAAGATTGGCTTCAACCAGTTCTGGGACTCACCACTGAAGAATTACATGCATTATTTACCCTTTTAAAGGGAAATCCTGATCTATTGTCATCCAGAACTCTTACTGATGCAGCCAAGGAGGCCTTATCTACAGTAACACAGGCAATCAAATGTTGTCAAAGATGGCAACGTCTCCTTGCACTGCCAATCACGTTGGCAATAGTTGCTAATGTCTTTCAGCCTTTTGCAGCTCTCTTTCAATTGGAAGAGAGTCCAGAAGACCCCCTATGAGTAATGGAATGGCTCTTTTTGCCACATTCTCCATCAAAAGTGGTAACAATCCTTGAAGCTTATGCTCAATTGATACAAAAGGGAAGGGCCCAATTAAAGGCTCTTGATGGAATAGATCCGTCTGTCATTTTATTCCTGCAACCAAAGAAAATATGGATTGGCTTCTCGCTGAAAGTCTTGATATGCAAATTATCTTAGGCGATTTTCAGGGCCTTATCTCCATTCATTACCTGAAACATCAGATTTGGGCTGAAATCACTAAATTCCCCCTGTATACCAAGTTGTGCTGTCAGCGAACCCCTGTACAAGGTATTATGGTCTTTACAGAGGGGTCTGGCAAATCAAGAAAAGCCGCCATGGTATGGAAGCCACTTCAGGAGGCAGAATGGCAGCCTGAAATAAAAATTGTTCCGCAAGGCTCAACTCAAGTAATTGAATTGGTTGCAGTGAATATGGCCTTGTTGAAATTCAAGGATGAGCCTGTTAACCTTCTCACTGACTCACTTTATGTAGCTGGGATAATAGCAAGGCTTGATTATTAAATGATTAAGAATGTGGATAATCCCTTTTTGATAGCTGAGCTTTGGATGCTTTGGTCCTTAATAGATCAAAGAAAGCATGATTTTTATGTTATGAATGTTTGATCTCACACTGATTTACCTAGTCCCATCATGGAAGGGAACCAATTAGCAGACTTCTACACCATATCTGCAGTGGTTCCTAATCTATTTGATCAAGTCATATTGTCACATTCCTTTTACCATCAAAATGCCAGAGCACTTACATGGCATTTTCAACTAACCATGACTCAGGCACATAGTATTCTTGCAGCCTGTCCCAATCGTCAAGTCCTAGCCCCATTGCCTGCCAAAGAAGGAGTTAACCCATATGGTATTAAAGGTAATGACTTGTGGCAAATAGATGTCACACACTTTGGAGAGCTAGGCAAAATGAAATAAGTATATGTAACAGCAGATACCTTTTCTGGGTATCTTGTCGCTACTGCACAGGCAGAAGAAAGGGCTCGTGACATTTGTAAGCTTTGAGCATTGGCTAGCCTGTTTTGCTGTTTCAGGTGTTCCACAGCGAGTGAAGGCTCACGTTCGAACATTTTTACAACAATGGGGGGTTGAACATGTTACAGGTATTCCTCATTCACCCACAGGTCAAGCAATTGTTGAAAAAAATCACAGGATTTTGAAAGAACATCTCACAAAACAAAAAAAAGGGGGAATATGGGGTTGGAATCCCCACAGGAAATGTTGTGGAAAGCAACTTATGTCCTTAATTTTCTGAATCAAGATGAGACTTTTAAGTAAAAAAATTAAAAACAACATGGTTTTTCTGTGCCCTTTCAAGGTAAACCATTGGCAATGGTAAAAATACTAGTCTCAGGACAATGGGAAGGACCAAAAGATTTGATAACATGGGGTCTGGGATATGCTTGTCTTTTTGCAGGTGACCGACTGCAACGGGTCCCGTCATGTTTTGTGGGACCCTATATCTCAGCCTCATCGGAGGAGTCACAGGATTGCCCACCGTCGGGCTGACTGCACCTGACAGCAATGTCTGGCTTGTCCTTGCTAAAGCAATGAACACAAGCACAATGTGTATTTCCATGGCCTCACCAGCTGATCCTTTTTCGCACGTGTTTGGTAGGCGTGCCTTTGGCAAGTCAGGAATTAGATACCCTTAACAAAGTTTCAGTGCAAAGTCCAAAGGCCGCATTGTGACTCCAAGGCTGGTATAACACCTCGCTAAACATGGTAAACGATTTCCCGGCCTTGCTGATTCAACCACGAGAATTAGACATTATGGGTACATTGAAAATTCACATTTGTTTCTCTTTGAACTTCACAGCTAGAATATATCTGGCTAGTTCTGGGTCTGATGTTTCACCACATGGGACAGTTTTTAAGAACTGGACTTGGTGCAATAACACTGCGTCGAGTCAACTTAACCCTGGTATCGATGCTATTGATGGTATCTTTGACCTGTGGAGACAGGTATTCCCGGGAAGGCTGTGGGTGGGCCGTGTGCTTTTGGCTGACTAACACTGTTTCATCCTAGCATTCCATCTCATAATTTGACATACCAACTCAGTCGTCGTACGAGATGAGCTGCAACAACGTTCCCGGAGAACTGTGATTCAAATGTTCAGTTCTGGACTGCAGATGAAAGAGTTTTTGGTTCTTTGGTTGTGTCCATAGGGACAGCACATGCATTAAATGTGATTAACAAGTTAGGGTGTTGGCTTGCTAGAGAAAACAATGCAACTAGTGCTGCTTTGCAAGGCTTTTTAATGGATGTTAATAAGGCATGCTACATTACAGAACCCAGCAGCAATTGATTTTTTGCTCTTAGCTCAAGGTCACGGATGTCAGGATTTTGAAGGCATGTGCTATATGAACCTTAGGGACCATTTGGAGTCAATTCATGCAAGTATTAATAAGTTGAAAGGTTTAACCCAACAACTTTGACCCAGCACTCGGAAGAGGGTTTCTTTGATTTTCTTTCATGGTTTGGGAACCTGAGCCATGGCTCAAAAAACTTGTTATTTTACGTTTACTAAGCATATTTGTAATTTTTTAAATTTGTGTCTGTGTTCCATGCATCTTGACTTGTGCGCAGTGAATGATTGGAAGCAGTATTAACAAGGTTACGCTTACGCATGTCAAGGTAGCACTTGCTTTACAATCATTAAACAAAAACGGGAGAGATGTAGCAGATGGGAAAAAGAGCAAATGTATCAAATTAAGCAGGATCTAAGAACAATGGACAAAGTGAGAGTACGTGATGAGGAGCAACAGTACCATGCCAGCCAGGAGTGTGGACGGTGCTTGAACAGCAACCAGATTGGCTAACTAAGGCATGATATGACAGTGGATTTGACAGTAGTGGGGTGGTAGAACACGTGTAAATCGCTACCTTATCGGTAAACAGTATAAATCACTGCTTGCAAAATAAACTTTGTCTCACTTGCACTACAAGTTGAGTCCGTGCCGTAATAAGCCACCTCTAGAGAGTACTCATCTTCTCATATTATTACTTTCACACAAGCTTTGTGGGTGTCAGACTATCATGTAGCTACTTGTAGTGTATAATGCTTGTTTGTCCTCTGGGCATAGCAGATTTTCTGTATGCTTTTTTGGATAAAAAAGTGATAACTTTGAAAAGGTTGATACTGTTTTAAAAAGTGCTAAAGGACCTGTTTCTTATTTGGTATAGTACCTACATGTCTTTCATGACTCATGCTTCAGGTGTTTCCCCTTTTCCTTTTTTTTTCTCTTTTGGCTCTACAAAAATATGCAAACTGGAAGGTGCACTGATGCAGAGGATGACAGTATACTAAAAAAAGAACTGCTATCTAAAACATTTCCACAGTCAAATAATTCTAAATCATGCTGAGTGTGTGCCATTCCTGTATCATTCTTCCTAGGGTCACTAATGTCCCAACCACCACCTCTTACTGACAGCATCTTCATGCATGAGAGAGGCAGAATTCTGTCAAGGACATTCATAATTTATTGAATTTTCATTGCACAGCTGTTAATGAAAATTCCATGTAACAACCTTGACAGCTATTTTTTCTATGGGTGGTTTTTTTTTAAATATTTCAGTAGGGGATAATCTTGCATTTTGTGAAGACAATACATGAGACTTTCTGTTCTCAGAGTGCAAGCTGACTCCTGCATATGCTGGTGTGGATAGAGAATTCTCCTCGTTTCCCAGTAAGTTGCCTCAAACTGGTACTTACCATCCAAGAAGGATGGAATTCAGCTACTTAGTAGCAACTATAAGGACTGCAGTTTGACTGTCCCTTTGGTCCTCTTGAGCAGAAGGGGATGCTCATGTGCTCATTCGAATATGGAAGTGCCTCAGCGAATGTACTGGGTAGTAATATCTCTCTGCATAGGCAGGTTAGAAGCTCTAATAGCAAAATTTTACATCCAGTTATGTACCTCAATCTACAGATTATGTGAAAGGCCCAGGCACTTAAAAGATTTTCAAGTTTCTTTGTACCGATTGCCTTTGAGGATGCCAGCTTTCTATTCATTTTCTTCCTCTCATGTACAGGCTTGGCTTTTTCACTCTGCCTGTTCTCACTCATCTCCTGGGGGTCTTTCATTTTCACAACTTTGCAAATCATTCCAGTGCCTGTTCTTGCTAGCATTCATTATTTCCTGAAGCAGCAATAGCAGCCTAAAATGATTACATTTTCATCCCTCTTGCTGCATTATGGATTGGGCAAAAGAAGCAATAAAACTGACTTGAATTTTATTAATCTGAGTCCATTGCAGCTTAGAATAGCTTTGAACAGAGACTAGCATCCTTCCCGCAGACTTAATTTTGCATGGATTCATTCAGAAAGTTCTTGTAATTACTCTATAAAATAGGAATGCCATTATTTTGCATAAAAAACTGGAGTTTTGTGCATAAATTGCGGGTTTAGAAAATACTAGACTTAAGAAAAACTAACTGTTAGAAAGTTCTGCCTAATACAAAAATAGTTTCTATCCATTTAGAACTGAAATTTAGAAATATGTGCTCTGGTTAACCAAATGTTACATTGTATGAGTCTTTAACTTGGTCCTTAAGAACCAGCTGAAGGCAAAACAAGTGTTGACATATTGGTGAAGGAATAGGTGATTTGGGGGTACCATCAGACTAGCTCAGATTCAGCCAGGCAAATGGCAGCATCTCCTCATTTCTCTGGCTGGATCTAGACCAGTCAGATGCTGCCCTCAGATCACTAATTCCTTTACCAATACGTCGTCACCTTCTTTCCCTTCAGATGAGGAGCTCATTTCTTTGCTTCTTCATTGCTACTGCTTCTCTTTTCTCCTCCTCTTAGTGTAAGTGCAGGGGCAAATATAATTTGAAGGTGCTGTACTGTGAGTTCTCTGTCACTCTTGGAGAGGAAAGAAAAACTGCTAGAAATACACAATTCAAAGTTGAAAGCAAGTAAACAAATATATATATTTTAATTTTTAATTATTATTTTTTTTTTTTAGTGAGAGATCATTAGAGTCTTTCACAGTATTTATCATGGCCTTAACCTGCCTTGAAAGGCAAACCCATTCACACCATTTTAGAAACTGTTCTTTGGGCCACTGTGATCTAGGAAGACTAGTGTACAAATGGAGCTGCTAGTCAAACACTAGGGAGCTACATATCTCCTCTGTAGTTCGAATGATTCTGCTCACCTTTCTTCACAATATTTGCTTCATAAGGAAATGCTCCGGGGCAGTCCTAGTGCGTCAAGCATATGTTTTGATCTTGCTGGCCTTGTGCATCATGTTGCCCTTCTTGCATGATTTATACCTATTAAGAGAGTAGACTAAAATAAAATTACTCCTTTTCATAGCAAACTTACTTTACAACTATGCTGGTGAGTTTGCCACGAGTCTTATTTAGCTGCAGTGTTTCTTGTAGTCACTTTTGATTCTTCAGTTGCAACGAAGGACTTAAAGTGTTATGATTGTAAGGGGGATGTATATGCAGTGATTATGTTATTAATCCTTTCCCCTTAACTGTTATTTTTAAGAGAATAGCACAAAAATTAGGAGTTCTCTACAAGAACAACCATTGCAGAACTTCCACTTCAGTACAGAAGGAAGAATTATTTAGGTATTTATGGTAGGGATGCACACCTGGTTACAATTTTATGACCTTTGACTGAGTGTGTTTGAGTCTAATTTTACTGCTGCCTTTGTATCTAGATACCTTACGCAGCAAAGGTAGGTGAGATTTAAGGCCATGCTAGCAGTCCTGGATTTTGTCGTAACAACAGCAAATCTGACTGGCTGAACCAAAGCCATCCATTTCTCAGGTTGCTATCTGCTGTCCCAGATGGTCTCATTTCCTGATTATTAAGCAATTCATTCCAAGGAAAGCCCACAAACCCAAATAATCCTTGCATTGTTTTCTATCAAAGGTAAGATTTGAGCAGATAACAATTGCTTGATTTAATGGCATTTTGCTGTCTCCTGTCTTTTGTTAACAGAGGTTTGTACCTTACTTTACAAAAGTTTTTCTTAGCATGCTTCTGCTTAGTGGATTTATGCTTCCCCTGTTTATCATGTCATCCTCTGATCCAGACTGAATTGCAAACAGTTAATCTTCCTCTGAGAAAGTGCTACTAGAGCTTTCTGTGCTTTGTTTAGTGGCTATATATCTAATAGGTTATCTATTAGACAATATCTTGCAGGGACAAAATTCTGCCCTCCCTACTGGAATAAAGCACTCACAGCAGATAAAGTACTTTCATTTGAGTAACAGCTGCTGATTTTGGCCCCCATGAATTGTCTTTTGACCCTAGATACTTACAAGGTTTACTTGAATAATCTCCCACAGAAGTCAGGATTTCAACTGAAGTTCTGAATTTTCAAACCTCACAAGTGCTTTTCTGAAGTACTTCATCCTTCTCTGCTTTCTGAGAGATCTTTCAGAACTGAGTCCTCGATGGGAAGTTATACAACTGAGATAATGTGGAAGGAGACAGGATATATAACCCTATGCTGACTTCTTTCTATTTTTGACTTTGCCACACTCCAACACAGAATCACAGATTCTTCCATTTTGTCCATACAAAGGTCCAAATTCTGCTATCTATGTTCAGTTCCTACTGGACTGATTTCTACTTAGACTTTAGTCTTCTTTACAGGGAGTTCAAATGGCTTGTACCTGCTTTTTCTTAGATAATTGTATAATAGTGAATTTCTCTGCTAGGGCCAAAGCAAAACAAGGAATCAAAGATCTGCTTCTGCATCCCCAAAATGAAGCAACTGATCACTAACTCAATGCAAGACACCAGTAAAAAAAAGATAAAAGCTATGGAAGGCATAAAAGGTCCTTAAAATCACAAATTCCTCTTCTCAACACTAGAGACCACTTCTGTGAAGTCTGCAGAGAAAATCAGCAGCAGCTGTCAAGACAGAGCCTCAGGTCTGCTAAGTGCAAATCAGAAAATGAGAGCAGCCCACCATTTGTAGTCAGACAATGCAGTGCTGTACTGCATTAAGGAGGTGAATTGTTGTTAGTATTAATTTCAGCAATTTTGTTTATCCTACTACTAGATCAGCGAAAGACTGAAGAAATTTAACAACAAATTTGAAAATATAAACAGAATTTTTTTTTTATTCAGTATGTAACTGGCCTGTCAAACTCACTGACAACTTGTAGAAATCAGGTCAGTCAATTAATGACTTTCAGGAAAGGAAAAAATATTACAAACAAAGAATGCAAAGACAACTTTAGATAATATAAAAATATAACACATTTTAACCCTCCCCTTTTCTTTTGGACATAAACTAACCTATATGTTTCTGTACTTGGTAAGGAATCCATGGGCAGTTTATTTCATGTTTTTGAGATAGTCCTGCTTTCTTATGAAATCACTGGGACTGGTTATACTTACTGTCAGGCCAGACATACCTGATCATATGGTGGTGATGGGCATTCCCCACGGTTCTACTTAGGTCCATCAAAGTCTTTTGTTAGTCACTGAAGTTAGTGGAAAGTGTTTCTGGGGTTTCATCAATAAACCTTTGTGTTTAGCCAGTAGGATGTTCTATCTGAATGCTTCAAAGCACTAACAATTACTAGGACAGCGTTCCTCTGACTATTTGCCTGGTTTAGAGAGAGCGAAACAGCGTTTCTTGGGTGATAAGTACTTCCAGGCTAAAGTGATAACTATCTAGAGTGACTTAGCTTTGACTAGATCCTGATCTTGTATTCCACAGTCCTATTCCAGAGTGCTTATGTTTTACCAGTGTTTCCATTACTATCTTAATCTGTGGCAGGTTACATTCTTTAAATCCAGCTTTGCATGATAAACATGAAATCATTCTGCTTGAGATGGACCTTTGGAAGTCACCTAGTACAAACCCCACTTAAGCAGGTCCAATCAGATTAAGCTGCTGAAGGCCTTGTGTGGTTGAGTTTTTAGTATTTCTGAGGACAGAGATTTCATAGCCTCTCTGGGCTGACCACCCTAATGGCAAAAAAAAAAAAAGTTGTCCCTCTCTCTAATTGGAACTTACACCATTTGTTCTTGTCCTTCCACTAGGTATCTAAAAAGAGCCTGGCTCAGCCTTCTCTACATTCTTGCATTAGGTAGTCATAGACAGCAATACAATCTCAGAATCACATAATTGTTTTGGTTCAAAGAGACCTCACGAACCATCGAATCCAACCCCTCTGTTCAAGCAGGGTCAGCTAGAACATATTGCCCAGGACCATGTCCACCTGTGTGTTGAATATCTCCATGGATGGACACTGCTGAACCTCCCTGGGCAGAGTGTTTGACCAGCCTCCCAGTAGAACAGTGTTTTCTTGTGTTCAGATGGAACGCCAGGTTTTTTAATTTGTGCCCATTGCCTCTCACCTTGTCTCTGGGCACCTGGCTCTATACTCTTCATTTCAACCCATCAGGTGCTTAGAGGCATGAATAAGATCCCCCTTGAGCCTTCTCTTCTCCAGGCTGAACAGTCCTAGCTCTTTCAACCTTTCCTCATACAAAAGACACTTCAGTCTCCTAGCGATCTTTGTGGCCCTTCACTAGACTTGATCCAGTAAGTCTACCTCTTTTGTGTACTGGGGAACCCAAAACTGGACACAATACTCCAGCTATGGGTTCACTAGTGCTGAGTAGATAGGAAAGATTCCATATTCTTGCAATGCCCTTCGTAATGCAGCCTAGGAGGCTATTTGCTACCTTTGCTATGAGGTTGCATTGCTAGCTCACAGTCAGTTTGTTACTGATCAGAACCCTCGGGTCCTTTTCTGCAGACCTGATCTCCAGCCAGTCCACAGCACATGCTGGTGCCTGAGGTTATTCCTCCCCAGATACAGGACTTTGTATTCATCCTTGTTCACTTTAATGAGATTTCTCTCAGACATCTTTTTGTCTCTCTGAGGCCTTCTGAGTAGCAGTCCAACCATCTTACGGACCAGCCACTCCTCCCAGTTTTGTATCATCTGTCTACTGACTGAGGGTGCACTATGAGTCATTGGTGAAGATGTTAAACAGTATTGGCCCCAGTTTTCACCCCTGGGATACACTACTAATGACTTGCCTCCAAGCCAGTAATCACACCTCTCTGGGCCTGGCTCTTCAGGCTGTTTTAATCCATCTCACTGTGCATTTATCTGACCTCTACTTTGTCAGCTTTTCTGTGAGGGTGTTACGGGAGACAGCGTCCAAAGCCTTACTAAAGTCAAGGTAAAAAACATCCACTGCTCTCTCCTCATCCACGAAGCCAGTCACCTCATTGTAGAAAGTTCTCAGGTTGGTTAAGCATTGATTCATCTTCCTAAATCTATGCTGACTATCCCTGACTACTGTCTTGTGCTTCATGTCTTTTGAAAAATGTCTTCCAGGATTAGTTGCTGCATTATCTTCCCAGGGATTGTGGTGAAGCTGGCCAGCCTAGTTCTCTGGATCTTTCTTCTCAGCCTTCATGGAGATAGGAGTGATATTTGCTTTCCTCCAGTCTTCAGAACATTTCCCAGTAGCGATGACCTTTCAAAGATAAGCAAGAATGAAGTTGCAATGACATCATGCAGCTACGTCAGCACTTGTGGGTACAACCTCTTACGCCTTGTGAACTTGTGTATGTCCAGCTTGTTTAAGTTCTCTTTAGTCTCTCTTCCTTCCATGGAGGGTATGTCTTATTACAGACTTTCCCTCTGATTCCTGGGGCTTGGAATTCCTCAAGGACAGTTTTACTAGTAAAGACTGAGGCAAAAGGCATTGAATATCTTAGACTTTTCCATTTTCATTGTTATCAACACTGCTACCCCATTCAGCAGGAGCCCGCATTTTCCCCAGTTTTCCTTTTGCTGCTTATATACTTGTAGAATCCTTTCTTGTTCCCCTCCACATCCAGGAATGTTGCCGGATTGAACGCCAGAAGAGAACAGTGTATCTCACATTTGCTCCCATTTCAAGATTGACTATTGGGACTTACTACTCTAAATATACTTAAGTCTTCTGGGAATCCTGCAGACCCAGAAGCATCTGCACTCATACTCTTTTTCCAGTTTATGCTAGTTGAATGAAAGATGTATCTGCACAAAGCCTGGCCTCTCAACTTGATCTCTCCACCTTTTCACATATTGTCTCTTTTAGACAGCAAGATATGTGTTATTAATCCTTTTTCATAATTGTCCAACTTTCCTCTTAGTCTCTCAGTCAGTGACTCATTCTTGCCAAGAACATGAGTTACCTCTGCTGCTCAGGCTTTGCTTTATGAATGTATGTGCAAATACCCGCTTTCTGATCAATACACTTTTCCTGCTTATTAAAGCAGAGTGTCAAGGGCCTAGCAAGGCAATTTTTTTCTTCATCTTCAGAGTTGCAGGAAGTCTATCCCAGACAATTTACAGTATTAGGCAAAAATACAGCCCTTCTCCTGTTCAACAAAATAAGAGCTTTGCTGCAGGTTAGCAGGAAGGGCACTGACCTTCATTTACCAAAAATCCTTTAATTTAAAATGTATGTTTTAGGGGCGATAGGGACTTAAATACAACAGAACGTTGCAAGAATATTATTACAAGCCATCTTCTGTGATAAAGGCAGACATGCAATTAATATCTTCTATTTATCTCCTGGCATTGCCAGTCGGGATCAAAAAACCATGAAACAATGTCATTAACCACAAAATTCAAAGACAAATAAAGAAAACAAGTCAGTAACTCAGTTCAAATAAGGACGACTGTCACCATGCTGCAGCAATAGGAGCTAAAATTATAAAAGCAATTCACTGCTCCATGAATTTCCATGGTCATTATACCTTGGTAATTTACTATTAAATAAGAAATAATTACATGGTGATGCCACTTTCTGCTTTTTCAGAAGAAATATAAATTTAAAACTGCATGGATGTTTCCCATGAAGACCCTGTTTCTCTTTGTAAATTGATAGGGAAAACCTATTAATAAAAAAATAAATTCCCTCCACATATTCACATCAGAAATGTTAGCAGATTGAAGGCCACATCAACTTCGGCTTTTCTGGTGCCATCCCTGCAAGATCAGAGAGCAACTCTATGCTCTTCCTGGGTCACCTGTCCTGGCTTTTACTCCTAATGTGCTTCCTTTTTACCTCTGGGTTCAGCTGGGAGCTCCTTACTCACTCGTGCCAGTCTCCTGCTGCCTTTGGTTTCCTACTAGTTGGGATGGAGCTTTCTTGATCTTGGAGGAGGTGATCACTGAATATCAACTAGCTCTCATGAAACCCTTTCCTTTCCTGGACTGTATTCCATGGGATTTTTCCAAGGCGATTCCAGTCTGTTGTCCTGAAATCCAGGGTTGTGTTCCTGGCTTTTGCTTCGATATTGCCTCTCAGGATCCTGAACTCCAGTGTGTCATGATCACTGTAGCCAAGACTACCCTGACCTTAACATCCACAACTAGTTCTTCCTGGTGTGAATTAACCAGTAACGCAGCATTCCATGACCTTTCAAAACACCTATGCAGTATTTAGCAACAGAAACAGACTTTTCTTCTTGCTGACCTGAGTTTTGTTTGTCTTCATACTTTTTGCCAACTTACCGTCAAACACGTTAAGAAACAATAATAGAATCACACAATAGCTCAAGTTGGAAGGCACCCATAAGGGCCATCGAGTCCAACTCCCTGCTCCTCGTAGTTCTACCTAAAACCGAACCATATGGCTAAGAGTGTTGGCCAGATGCTGCTTGAACTCTGACAATCTCGGTGTCGTGACCGCTGTCCTGGGGAGCTTGTGCCAGTGACCAATCACCCTCCTAGTGAAGAACCTTTTCCTAACGTCCAGTCTGAACTACCCCTGATGCAGCTTTGTTCCACTTCCTTGTGTCCTACTTCTGGAAGAGGGAAAAAGGAGTCCTTTTTCTACTTGGGAGCAAGGATTAAGTTAACAGAAACTGGGAGCTGAGGATGTGTTTCTCTGAGGAAGAAGAAACCTGCCTCTCACAGTATCAACTCTGATTGCTTCTTTCATAGTAGTATTTCTTAACTTTCAAAAGAAGACATCTGGCTTTAGAATGATTTTCACTGCAGAGAGTTGAGAGCCAATGCAGGAAAAGGAGAGTAGGAAAAGTTGTTCTCACTTCCAGAAACAACATGCCACTTCATATTATCAAAACTTATGTATGTATCTTGTTGTACATTTTGTTCTGAAACTTTACATTGTGTGGGAAGTCTCTAGTTTTGGAGTTGCATCTAAAAACAAGAGCAAACTGTGTTTTTAGAGGAGGTGATTTTACAAAAAAATGTTGCATTATGCCACGTACGTGCTTTTGCACTTTTGAGGAGGGAAAAAGAAAGAATAAGAGAGGATGAATGAGTTTATTACTGCCTGTGAAGGCTGGAGATGCTTTACATTAGAGGAAGTTTTTGTACATTACAAAGTGCATCTTCCTACTATTTCTTCATTTTTAGGTGGACAGTTCTAAATCATTCAGTGAAGTAACCCTGCCAGTACTTTACTGTGAGATAAAGCAAAGTGTGAGATCAGAAGGAGATTATCTTAAATTTCATGTGAAATATAATTTACTGCTAGAAATAATAGAACAGGGCTAACACCACCATTGATATTACCATGTATCTCAAACAAATATTTTTAAAAGCATATGCAGACTTGTGCTGTTTTTCAGTTCAGATGAACGGTTCACAAAAGAAAACACTATTTGGGATGGACAGGTAACTACTTGGCTAGCAGAGGCAGAACAGGAACACATAGGTAGGAGTTCCAGCAAGTGATGTCCCCCTTGTTAAGCAGCATATACCTGTTTAAGAAAACTGATTTTGAAGTTGTTTCAGGAAAAGGGAATCCTAATGTCTTTCTTCTTCACTCACTACAGTTATGTGTCGTACTCCAGTCATTTGTTATGTCATCCAATGTCCATTCACGTGAATAGAAATACAGGGGAGCAGCCGAATCTCTGCATCAGTATGACGTTGTACCAATTTTTATGTGTCATCTGTTCTGCCCCTCATCATATGCAAACTACTCATCATCCAATCAGCATATTGGGGAATGGCGAGGAAGTCATACAGTCCAGGAAAATCTATGCGCTTCTGAGAAACAGCTTGGTACAAATCTGTCCTTCTTAATCACACATATTTGTTTAGAGTACCTAGAAATGTAAGAGGCATTATCTAATGGAGGCACTTTCACAGCAGCAGTTTCTCTAGGTGGAAAGAGTGTAACACAATTGCACAATGTAACTGAGGTTACAAAGAGCATTTCCTGAAAGAAACATTTTGTGTGATATCATTTTTACTTCAGTGCTAATGTATTGGAAGTACCAGTGTAAGATTCATTGCCAATAATAGTCGCTGAGATACTTTTTTTTTTAGCTTCGTCTTTTGACAACTGTGAAGCGTCAAATACCTCAGTTAAGGTAATTAAAAAATAACAAGCGGAAAATTATGTCTCTTCTGTTACTACATATTCTAACAGAACAGTTCCATCAAGAGGGTTGAAGGCTCAGAAGACAGTAATGGGTAAGTCTTGTTATCTGTCATGCAGAAGACAATACTTTGGCACAGGGAAGATGTAAGCCTCACAGAAGTAAGCAAAGGTATTAAAAAAACCCCCACTAATTCACCTCAAATCCTTAATTTTGGAAAAAAAAATAGTGATAAACTATACTGTTTCCCAGCTCAATTTTTCTGTTTACAACTTTACAGACCACATTTTAATGAAACTGCAGAAAAGTCCATCTTTGAAGTGGCCTACAATTAGGCTGAAATGGAGAATGGCTCTCTGCCAATGCCTGCATTTCACGTGGAGGCATAGTAAGTAAAAACATACTTGTGTCAGCACTAGTCTAATTTGCTTGACTGTTAGCAGCAGGAAAACCAATGTAATATGATCTTGAATGGGAGTTTCTTGTGCAAATACAACCCTTGGTCTAGGATTCCTTGTACAGTTGCTGAAGATAGTCACTGGTAGCACACTAGAAGACTTGAACTGACTTGAGATCAGGTCAGCATTTTGTCATCTGCTGCATTGCTACATCAGAATACACGGCAGTTTTAAGAAGTTGTACCTGTGTCAAATCTGCAAAAGTCTTTCACATAAAAGCTGTAGCCAGGACACATCATTGTAGCAATATGATAGAGGGTTTCTTCACTCTCTGTCAGAAATTTAAACCTACCTTGGATTAGCAGTAGCAGAAACAAATGGGTGTCGATAAGAAAAAGCTCTCGAGCCATTGCTCTGCATCTGCCGTGTGCTGAAAAGTTTATATCCTGACCATCTCTGTTGAGTACTGCTCAACCAAAATACCGAACTTGTCGTGGAAAAGAATGTTTACTCTTCATGTGTATTATTCTTGGTTATTCTCTGCCTGTCATTCATTGGCTATCCTCTAGGTTCATTCAGACTCCAGCCTTTGTAGCAAGGGACTAGTAGAGCCAAATATAATGGTACTTTGTCTGATTTTAATGCCTTTTCTTTAACAACTGAACTGGCATCTGCAGTAACGTTGGAAAGAACATTGAACGGACAACACTGAAGCAGCAATCATCTAAGGCAGTTACAGTCAGAGGAAAGGTTGACATCTAATCTGAGCTAAACACCTCAGCTTTTTCCATAGAATGTGGAAAGATGATGATTTTATGAAAGAAAAAATCACGATCTAAGGCAACTATGATGTATCATAAACTAGCAGTTCTTACCTCTCTTCATTGATTACCTAAAATTGGACAGCTAGTCAAAACTGAATGCCAATGTTAAGTGAGAGGAACAGAGCACATACTAACCTGCAGTCGGTATTATCAGAGGAGCCAGAATAATTTTGAAGTGAAGCGTACCACATCTCTAGACACTAGACTTTGCCTTCAGATGTTTTATCCTCCTCGTGAATAAAGGATCCTTGAAAGGCATAAGATATGTGTCTAATTAATGGCAGGTTTGCAGAAGTGCTTATGGAGACACAGTTTTAGGTCCTATTAATTAATACTGTCTTTCTCGCAAATATCAGGCATGCTACTAATTATGTCTGGTATCAAAGATGAGATCAAACATCTTTTAATATCTCCCTGCTCTTCACTGAACCCAATGACTCTCATCACAGAGTGGCCTTCTGTTCTCTTTCTTTTTCATTGTTTAGTCACAACCCACTCAAACTCCCATTTTGCAAATGAAGGTGAAAGCGCAGCTTTTGTACAAATCTCTCTTGGGGCACTTCTCTGTGGCCCATTTTTCCTGATTCCCTCACACATCAAGTGCCAGCACAACTAGTTGGGAGGGATGCTCCTTAGCCTAATGCAGCAAAGTATGCTTCTCTACGTAAAAACAAGAGTAGCTTGCTTGTGTTTCCTGTGGTGTTCTGCCCTTTTATGAATGAGATAGTATCTGGCTAAAATAATGAGTTTACTTAGCTTTTGTCAGCCAGTCATGAGCATGAGGAATTCTGCGTATTTTTGTTAATTATGAGCCATAGTTTTAAGGGCTTCCATTTCATGCAGCTCACAGTGAGTCTGCATACCTGGTTTACATCTGGCATTCTGAATTTTCACCTGACCTCTAATATCCTCCTTATTCTTCCTTTCCATAAAATGTATGACAACCTCTTCCTTCCTTTCTTTCCCCAGTCACTGTCTTTGTCTATGTTGTGTGTCAATTCTAGTGATGGAAATTTGCTTCCTTATTCCCTAGGTGACAAAGGAACCATCTGAACAGGCTACTTCTAAATATGATTCACCATCTTTGGAACAGATAGACCTATGAGTTACTTGCATTATCCTCCCAGTCAGAGGGATTCAGCTTTTCAGCGTTTGTCTTGCCTCTCAACACCTCAAGTCACTGAGTCCTGTCAGGAGTCCCTGTGCTTTTCAGAACAGGTTACTAACTCTTAATCAAGTCAGTTACCTGAGTGACTTTGTGCTGTGAGAGCACAAGCTGAATGACCGGAGAGATTAACTTTCTTACTTCTTGGGCTAATTGAATTTACGATTCTCAGATGAGTGTCAGAAGAAAAATTGTGATAACTCTTCAGGAAATGCTTTTGTTGTATCAGTAACTAGAAAAGCCATGGTTCACCTAGCAAGTCTCCTTCAGTGGCTAGGACTAGATACTTTAGAAGGGGCCATGAAAACCCACGTAGAAGACAACTGCGTAAAAAAGTAACTCAAAGTTTTTGTCACCCCTGTCAATGGGCAGTTGGCTTTATGCTCTGAAATGCGAGATTTATGTTCCATGGAAATTCTTTATTTCACTTTATGATATGTTGTCATTATAATGAAGTAGTTTTCTGTAGTTCCCTGGAGAGTTCTGCAGTTGAATGATGCCTCAGCTAGACAAAGACGACAGATGTATTCTCTTTCATTGGTTTCACATTTATTGCATCTGAATTTCACAGTGTGTGCTCATGATCCTTATCTGGAGAGGAATTCAGGTTCAGTTGCTCTCCTCTCTAGCATGCAACTGCCTGAGTCCTTCTGTTTGAACTGGATGACCGTCCCCTTCAATTTGTGTAGGAAGAACCCCATGCGCTTCATTCATGAGTGCTCATTTAGTTGTGGGATGTGCATACAGGGTTAAGATTAGTTTCTGAGGAGCGTGAGCAACCATTCTTGGTGTTTGCAGGGGCATTCTCTAGCTCTGGCTTGGAGAAAGTGCAGCATCTATTCTGTGCCCTCCTTCAGCCTCTCAAGCCAGACAGAGTCACACTGAGCAGTGAAATACTAAACACAATTGGCCTTCAACTTTGCAGAGGAAAAGTAGGTAAACGCCCGCTGCTACACAAAATCGCTTCCTTCCCATACGAGTAGGACAATTCTGTTTTGCTGCTTCCCTGCAGGACCTGTGGAGATCGATGTGCAGTGATACGCCGTGGAATGCAAATTTACGCCAAATCCTCTGAGCGAGGGTTTAGGTTAGGTATCCATCCTCTACCAATTTTACGGTGTGAGAGAGAACTTTTCACTGTGGCAGGTCTTGCTCGATAGACAGACAGGTATAGTAATGCTGCTGACTTTCTGCAACCATATGCTGTCCCTCCCAGTTCAGAACCTGCCATCCACCCTCATCATGACTCAGACGAAGTAAGTCTGATCTAAGACCACTTGCTACCCAAGAGAAAAAAAGAGCAACTGTGCAGACAGTTCAACTTCTAGGCAGGTGACATAAACAGAAAGCCTGAAATGTAATCTGACTCTGGAGGATACAGTTTGAAAAAGTGCTGTGGGAGCTGCACCCATGTTAATCCCTTGCCTTACTGCTGCTTTGCGCAGGGGAGAGTTTTACTATGCCTTCATTATTCTGAAGCAGGATCTGACTGTGCTGGGCTCTGAGTTACAACATTTTGCACCACATAGGCAACGTCTTTAAGGGACCATTTCGTTTCCCTTTATGTACTAAGCATCCCGGGTATGCGTACTTCCTTCTGCACCCACCATGCACCTGCGTACAAACACTCATAAGCATACCAGGACAGAGTATTTTTTCTGTCAAGCAAAGCTATTTTTTTACCACTACTCCTTGAAACCTCAGGCCAGCACTGAAACACAGTTAATCTCAATTTCGCTACAGTGAAAGAAAGAGACAGCTCATGGGACTAATCACAAAAAGTGCTTTGCTGGAGGAGTCAGGAATAATCAGGATTTGGTCAGGAATGATTTATTGCTGACCATTCTGTACCTGGCTGTGATCCGATTTCCACATTCTATGTAGAGCTTGTTGGACCTGAGGGATGATTGGGAATTTGCGAAAATGATGGCTGGACTAGATTGGGCTTGACTGCCTTTGGCAATTTAGGAAAATTTCTCTCTCACATGCAGAAGCCCCAAGGATACAGTGTTACTGTTTGCCCTATGAATGGCCTTTTCATGCTGATTTTACAGCTATTGAGAACAGATTTTCATTAATCTGTAACTTGCAAGAGCAAATGCAGAGGGAATAATAAGAATTGTGGTGTTTTGTTTTGTTTAAGTGAAGGGGCCTTCTTTTGTAAATGCGATGCCTTTTGCTCAAAAATATGAGCACTGCTGCCACATATCAGTATTTTACCTGGGTGGATTTCATCTGGGAACCAGCTTTCTCATATCTTTGAGCAAATGAATTACTCAACCTTTTCACAAATGGATTTTGAATCACGGAATCACAGAATGGTTGAGGTTGGAAGGAGCCTCCGGAGGTCACCTGGTCCAATCCTTCTGTTTTTTCCTGCAGAGACCTGTCTGTTCACCTGCTTCCTGCTTCCTTGTGCTGTAGGCTCCCAGCCCCTTGCTGTCATGCTTCCCTTTCTTTTCAAAGGAACATAGCCAAGAAGCATGTCTACATAAAGCAACTTGGATGATATCCCTCTAAAAAGATTCATCTTCAACTAGTAAAGCACCGTGCAGAAAGGCAGATTTGAGCTGAGGTCTGAAAACACTGTACTGCCATGCCAGTGCAGTGCTAGGCTCACCATCTGTACCGCATCTGTGTCAGTCTACACAGAACCATCCTGGGTGCTTCTCCACTGTCTTGCTGAGTCTGTAGATCAGCATGGGGCCAGTGTTTGCAGGTCATGTTGTTATTCCCAAATCAACTCACTGGAGAAGGCTGGTCTTTGTTACACCAAGACTTTGCCAGAGCCAGTACGGCTCTCCATAGTTTTGGCACTGATTTTCTCTCCAAAGTCTACAGGCTTATTTCCACTGTCTTTATATGGCATAAGGTTGTGATGTATATTTTGGGATTTTTTTTTCTGCAAGCCTCTATTGCTTTAAAAAATTATTCTTACATAAATGTCCCCTCAATTACTTTGTGATCATAACCTGTTAAGTAATATGCAGGCAGCTGTCCACTTCTCACAAATTCAGCTACTCTGAATTCTCCGCTTCTTGCTCCTCACATGTTTTTCTCAATGGTGGTGATGAAGTAGATATTTTGGGGCCAACTGTCAAGAACAGTGCAACATTTGATAAACCCTATGAGGAGCAGTAAATCAGAAAAAAAAAAGTCTTGTCTGCTCAAGATTTTGCCTTTGCCAACAGCCAGTGGCTTCCAGAAAGAGTACTTATAAACAGTATATATACAGCATCTTCAGTATATGGTTTGGTCTCTTGGTGGTGAATAGATGGCAAAACAGCACAATCCACCCCTGCTTAGTTCAATCTGATCCATATAAATAAATAATATCTTGCTGAGCCTGCGTTTAATACTATACTCCCAACCTGGATCATCTGTAGTAAGAGGACTTTCTTACAATCTCAACACTGTGCTCTTAAGCATTTATTTTATTGGAAAAAAGAGAGTAATTATTGCAAAAAACTACAGCTGAGTCACTAGTGAAGATAATATAAACTCTAAATTCAAAATGTTTTGTTTTCTTGCCATAGCTAAAGGAACTCAATGTTCTACAGCGAGGAAAGGACGGTAGGCTAAAACAAGAGTAAAGGGAGAAATTATTTATTTAGAACACGTTAGGAACACTCTTCACAGTACATCATAACAGGCTGACTACATAATGGGGTAATCATAAAAGGGTGACTTAAAAAGGTAAAGAAAAGACAAAGTAGATTATACAGCAGTTGCGGAAACTGGTGAATCTTTTCCTCCCATAAGCAAAGCTGTACAAATAAAGACTGTCTCATACCTTTTCTGCACAAGTAAAAGATTGATTTACTCAATCTGTACATTTTCTTTATTTTGTATAAACATACCAATACTTAGATTAACACTTCCATATAGTTTACAATTTTTAATTTAAATGCAGTATATCTCATTGACTTGTTGATTTAAGGTGCAATTTATCAAAACCTACAGCAAATATTTTATTCTTTTCTGAATCAGTTCTCTTTGGCACACTTCTGGTTTATTTAAATACAAAAGTGTAGGATTTAATTGAGTATATAACACTGCAAGAACTTTTTTTATTCACATACGAGTCCAACTTTAGGTTTACCACAAGCTTATTTACAAATAAAGAACTGTATATGAATTTCAGTTTACTTTACGTACAAAATGACTAATGATTTTAATGTGCAAGGCAAAAAAATTTCTTACAGCAACTCCTCCCTTGAGAGAGTGATTTTTGCACCATGGAAATCTTATATAAAATATTTTAGAAAATGGAGATTTCTTACATGGAATTATTGGTGCTTCTTATCCTATAGCAAGCCACCTGAACACATGACTTTCTGGGTCTAGGAATGCTTCATAAGATACAGTTTAGCTGATATGTTGGCACCGTAGTAGTGTTGCAGCTACAAATGTGCATGTTCAACTGGCAAGCTAAACCAAGGAGCAAAAACCAACCAGCCTGCGTAAAAATCTTAGTGACAGTGGCTTTTTTCTAGAAAAAGGTATGCCTCCTATATTCTTGACACTATATTTAGTTTTATTCTAAGGAGGAAAGGTTTAGAATTTGCGCTATGTATTGCTATATAGTCCATTTTAATCTTCATGACCTCTGCCTAATTTTGGGTTGATTAATATTTGGTTAGAGTCAAAAATGAACAACAGTAAACAGACTTACTTCTGCTTCTGATGGAAATGTACAAGGAGGCCATGAAAGTGGACCTAAATTGGTGAAGTATCACTTCACAAAAACTCTTCAAATGCCAGAAGAGCAAACCCATAGCCATTTATTTCACATCTGAAGGCAAATCCCAGCAGCTGGGATTCACATCAAAGGCATGAGGAAACCTAGATACATAAACACTGAAAATTCTTCCATGCCCAATTACTTAACAATTAAATGAAAATGAAACCCCATTCACAGTAAAATAGTTATTACAAGGCCTTTCTGGTCTGTTCCTTCCTGAATCATAGTATCCCCTCAGCTGCAGAAATGAGTATTTTGGCACGTGATCAAGTTACAGTAGGTGTCAAGTACAGTGCAATCTGTTTAGAAGGCAAGCATGTTAAAAAGGGATTTCATACAGGTGCTTTGTAATGTGGGTAAGAAGTGGAATGCTGTGCTACTCCTGAGTAAAACACGTTTGGCTGTCCCAGCTAAGATACCCATTTATGAGCATGCTGATTCCAAAGAGGCATTTCATAGCCTTAGTAATAGTGTATATGCTTGGGAAAAAAAAAAAAAAAAGTATTTTACAACTGTCTTCTTCTTCAACATATCAGCAAGGACTAGAAGTGGTGAGTTCAAATTGTTGGGAGAGGTGATGAGAAGGGGGTAGAACTGGTAAGGAGAATCAGAGTCTGTGTAGTAAATCAAATGCACGTGAGATTTAATTCATTCTCAATTATCATTTAAGCTTTTTGAGATATTGCATATGGCCATGTCCTTTAGTGCTCCTGTTTTACCTGAAAGCTACTGGCTTTAGAACTGAGATGTCTGTGTGAAGGATATGGTGTCAGACTTATCTACAGCAAAGCCTCCATTGACGTACGATTTCTTGGTCTCCGTTTCATCATTATCAAGTATTGTTGTTTCCAAGGCAAAAGGATTGACTATGTTGACTTCAGAGGTGACATCCATCTGCTCCAGCTCCTTTTTAGAGAGCTTTTCCACTATCCCTGTACCAAAGGCATCTCCCAAGACATTCACCATTGTTCTGAATCGATCCCTATGGAATAAAAATGTTGTCAGATAAACCATTCTGTATCTTACTTAGAAAATCCTTTTAGCAAAAGTAAGCTACTCTAGAAAATGCAGAGCTACTTTTTTTTTTTTTTTTAACCAGTGCAGATTTGGGTAATTCTATAACTAAAAGAAAAAATCTTGTAGAACAAGAAACAGAATTTTCCCCACATGCATTTGAAGAAACCTGGAATCACTTTCATGACAAATTACTTTGTACAGGGTATGCAGAACGGCAAGACATGTCACTAGTCTGTTAGAGTAGTAATCACACTGCTGTGCATAGCCTCACAAAATGTTGTAGGGATCACTGCTCAGGCCCTGAAGTATGCTACACAGCTCGTTCTCTTTGTGATGAGACTGCTTTTGTTGGGAGAAGAGACTGTGGGGTTCAGCAGAAGAGCCTGTATTGTGCTTTTTGTCTTTCTAACAGCCACAGGAGTGCCTAGCCACAGCATATTCAGTATTCTGGCCCAAATCCTGGAAATGGGAAAGACTATCTTCTTTTAGCTTCTCCTTCTTAAAGGGTTGAAGTACAAAGTTGTATTAACAAGTCACTTAAAGGAATATGATACTTCTGCACTGCTGATTTTTCTCCCAACAGAAATGTGACTTGCAAGCCTTAAAAATCTGCCACTACTTGGCAGAGGAGCAACAAAACCATGCAACATAGCGAAGTTTGAAAATTGGCGTGGAAGTAAGGTCGGGACACTGGAAGGTCATGCTTCCTTGTTTTCCATTTCAGCTACATAGCAGTGCAAGGGCTTTTTGGCAGAGCAACTTGCTCTGTCTATGCAGAGATGTTGAGGTGGATATACCGACAAATAGAAGGGACTGCAAAATCGACATTGAAGTAAATTGTCATGCCTAATATACATATTCTTCTACTGCAACTGCTGAACTCCAGTGCTAAAAAGTGCCTGTGTGTTCTCCATGTGGAAAGGAAATATATGGCAGAGAAAGGAAAAGAGAAGTGTAAAGTAAAATTCTGGTAGGATCAGTGTGACAAGTGAGGAAATCAACAGCACTGGAAACTCATCTTTCATAATACTTTCTATTCTTCATTAAAAACATGGAAGTACTCCTCAAGCCTATGTAATAAAACCTTGGTAAGTTCAGAATTAACTAGAGGATTGTTAATGAGCCACTACTAGCAGGTTGCAAAATAATACATTTTATGCAATAAGTACAAAAGGCGAAAGTGTTAATAATCTACGTGGCATCATGATGTGCATTCCATCTGCTGAGGTGCAAAATGCACTGGCAATGATCCCTGGTACATGAAATTAATCTTTAATTTGCTTTACACAGCAAGACACGTTAATCTGAAAAATATATCAATCAGAACCAGAAACAGCTTGAATTCTTTGTTTGTTTCATGGCGGAACAGCTAGCTTTCATGTATTTGTATTGTACCTAAGAATTACATAAATTGTGGCCCTTCAAAGTGGAGATGAGATCAGATCCGTAAAATTATGATTACTATGAGAAATAGGGAATTACCGATCTCTTTCTCTCTCTCTCTCTCCTAAAGAATTAGAGGGCATCAAATAAAATAATTAGGATGTAGATTAAAACCAACAAAATTAAAGATGTGTCTGCATGACACATTGTTAGGTTGTGGAATTCCTCTCTGCATGACTTGTGGAAATCTAAAAGTTTATATGGGTCCCAAAAGCAATGAAGCATTCATTGCAAGGAAGAACAAATCTACTGAGAACTGTCAAATCACAAATCTCCTCTAGCTCAGGAACTCTGTGAACTGCAATTTGCAGGAGGCTAAATTGAGTTGTATAATGATTAAGTTGCCTCCACTAATACCAATGAAATATCATCCATGCTGAGTTACTGCAGGTGAACAAGATCTTGGTCTAAGCACTACAGCTGGCACAATTTAGGAGGCAAAAAAGCTGTATTACAAAGTGAAGTTAAACTCCCTAACTTGTGAATCCTGTTACTCTTTCCCAGTGAATCATGGGGCAAAACTGAATGTTGATGTCCTTCTGAACTTCAGAATACCAGCTGAGTGGTGTGGTTGACATGCTTGAGGAACAGGATGCCATTCAGAGGGACCTGGACAAGCTTGAGAAGTGGGCCCATGTGAACCCCATGAGGTTCAATAAGACAAAGTGCAAGGTCCTGCACTGGGGCCGGGGCAACCGTGGGTATCAATACAGGTTGGGGTATGAAGGGATTGAGAGCAGCCCTGAGGAGAAGGACTTGGGGGTACTGGTGGATACAAAACTGAACATGAGCCAACTGCATCCTGGCTGCATCAAAAGAATTGTGGCCAGCAGATCGAGGGAGTTCACTCTGCCCCAATACTCTGCTCTTGTGAGACCCCACCTGGAGTACTGTGTGCAGCTCTGGCGACCCCAGCATAAGAAGGACAGCGACCTGTTGGAATGAGTCCAGAGGAGAGCCACAAAGATGATCAGAGGGCTGGAGCACCTCTCCTATAAGGACAGGCTGAGAGAGCTGGGGCTTTCAGCCTGGAGAAGAGGAGGCTCCAGGGAGACCTTATAGTGGTCTTCCAGTACATAAAGGGGGCTTATAAGAAAGATGGGCCTGTTGTAATAGGATGAGGGATCATGGTTTTAAACTAAAAGAAGGTAGATTTAGACTAGATATAAGGAAGAAATTTTTTACAACGAGGGTGGTGGAACACTGGAACAGGTTGCCCAGAGAGGTGGTGGATGCCCCATCCCTGGAAACATTCAAGGCCAGGTTGGACGGGGCTCTGAGCAACCTGATCTGGTTGGAGATGTCCCTGCTCCTTGCAGGGGGGTTGGACTAGAGGGCCTTTAAAGGTCCTTTCCAATCCAAATTATTCTAGGATTCTAAGTTGAACAGAAAAGATTTCTGGTGAAAATCTTTCTCTCCAGAAAGAGCTGCTTAACGGGACTGAGGAGTTTTAACGTGCTCTAAGGTGATACGGTTGGGATCAGGCATAAGGAACGCTTTCCGAGTCTGCACGTGTGTGCTTGTTGATCAAGGGTCTGGGTCTTTAAAATCTCTCAGTGAAGAACAGCCCCAGCAAAGTAATGCTGGCAGCACAGACCCACGTACAGCCCATCACGTGTGTGCATGTGGAATCAACGATCAGCTTTGCTTAGTTCATGTTGTGTTCCATTCCCTCTTCACCAGTATGTGGGTATTATGTGATTTATGGAAATTAGCTGAGATGTTCTGTTTGTGGCTGCATTTGATTTTTATGAATGGTGTATGAATTCAGCACAATATGGTGGCAGCTGAGATACTCCAGAGGCGCTCCTTGGTACTATCAAATTTGACTTTCCCGAGTATTATGCTAATGATTAATTAATGGTGTGGTTAATAGCACACCATTATGTGCTATTAACATATCCACATTATGTGGATGTGAGCTTATTCACTGCCATCCCATGCAGCAGGACTTCTCTCAGAATTAAAGGGACTATTGCATTCAACTCTATATTGAACAAGCCTGGTCATGAGAAGAATCTTTGTCCAATTCCTGCAACAGTCCTAAATTATTTTGTTGCTTCTTTCTCAGACCCACATGTTCCCACACAACTTAGGTAAACATTAAAAAAACTGAGAAAGAATTAAATACCAAGTCTCTTAAACTTACAGAAGCCAGTCAACTGCAATGATCAGAGTAACATCTTCGGCAGGCAGGCCAACGGCACTCAATACAATCACCATGGTGACAAGTCCGGCTTGGGGGACGCCTGCAGCTCCAATGCTGGCTGCTGTAGCTGTGACACTAAATCCCAAATAAAGTCCACAAAAGGGATTCAGAATACATATTTCTCACAGAAACTCTATTTTCTGGCACAAATACGCTTATTCCACTGCAAGAAAGGAGGCCAAACTTTCCAGTTTTCCTCTTGAATAGTATCTACTCAAAGTCTGGTGAGAAGTTTACGGGACAAATCATGTATAGATACTGTTATGTTTACACTGTACAATAATAGGCAATGCATGATTAACAAGCAAACTGGATACAGCAGAGGTAGAGGCAAAGTTGTGTTTGCAAGTGTTTGCAGCGGAAGAACAATGGGAATTTCGAGAAAGATGCTGTATACCAGCTGCCTCTACTGGCCCATCCCACCCCCTCATCAAGTTGCACAGGCAAGGCCTCAGACCAAGAGTGTGAATGTTTCCGTTACTTCCTGTGCTGTGAATGACAGTTTCATCCTTCCCATGGGGTATCCAAAGTTAATGTACCATTCATTTAAAAAAACACGTCCAATAAAATACATGTGATGGCTTTAGTCTTACCTAATGGTAACTATTTGGCCAATATCCAGTTCTAAGTCATTCAGTTGTGCAATAAATACAGCTGCTACTGCTTCATAAAGAGCTGTGCCGTCCATGTTGATGGTAGCTCCAACTGGAAGAACGAACCTGGTAATTCTTTTGTCAACGAAGTTTTTTTCTTCCGCACAGCGGAAAGTGACAGGCAAAGTTGCTGAACTGGCACATAAACACAAAAAGTAAGTGCAGGCAACACCATACTATTTCCCTTATCTCTCCTTTTCCTCAGAGCCTGATCTGCTCTAAGACTCAAATGGAGATCTAAGGCTGCATCATGAAAAAGCAAAGTAACTTCTGTTGTCTCTTCTGATTATGGGAAGAAATAACAAAGTCTTGATTATCCTCAAAACTACATGGCAAAATTGTCATGATGTATGCAGAAACAGAAACAGTGCAACAGCTTAAACTCTAGCAAGTCTGTGACTAACGAACTGAATGGCAAAGAACTGTCTCCTCCTGGGAGGGGCAGACCTATTTCGTGTAAGGCCAGAGCAACTATAGTGCCCCTTTGGGAACTACAGAAAAAATGATGAAAGTAGTACTTCAACCTTCAGAGGACTGAGAATTGTTCAGCTGAAATCAGGGTATGTAACAAAGTAAAATTAGAGCACAAATAATGCAATTACTACTAAGAACATTACAGAAAATAAATGTTTCTTTGGTTTACCTGGAAGAAATCATGAGGGCTGTCAGAAGCGCCTGAGCCATCCCCATGGCAAACCGAAAAGGATTTTTCCTTACTATTATCAAGTAGATCAGTGGCAGAATTATAATGGAATGAATTGCAAGTCTGGAAAATAAAATGGAGAAGTTAAACAAATGGATCCATCTCATTGCCTTGTTTTAATAAGATGATGATAATAAGTACCTAGTTCTATCCTGAAATACACTTATGAAACACTAAAGATGACTTCAGTGACGCATATGTTCAAACCCTTTCAGAAGAGACAGAGAAATTATTAAGTGTCTCTCTTTCCAGTGTAGAACAAGAACTAACTAATATATTGGAAATAATTTTAAACTGATGAAGATGAGAAAACTAAAGTAATAAATAATATTTAAATTGATATGCAAAGGGTGATTTGAAATAATGTAAAAACACTCCAGTCTCTTGACAAATCCTTACAATCCAGACTACAGACAAATCAGAAAAACAAACCAAATGATTCTTCTAAGTTTATTTGCCTTTATTATACAACACATTTTGGAATTAAAAGTAAATATGATTCCCAGTCAGGGACAGGTGAAGTCCAGAACTTTCTGCAGAAATTTCAAAGACGATCCTATAAAAAAAATTACTTTGTGGAAAACTCAGTAAGCTTAGGTCTATGATTAAAATGTAGCAAGGTATTTTGGGCTGTACAAATAAGATTTATGTAGTCTCACCATTTTTAATGTTGTAAGATGCTGAAATACCGTCTTTTGAAACTATTAACTTTTAAAGTAAAGTGTGTGGACATGCAAAAGGTCCCCTTTACTTTAGCTGCTCAGGTGTATTTGCCTTGACATTTGGGTGGGTCTCAGGGCAAATTAATCCTTCAATTTGTGCACAATTTTGAACATTGTGCATTAATCCTGAATGAATATGAGTGCAGAGCTTTGTGGGCATTAAGACTAGAAGTGAACAGCCTCTTGTGAGTATATTTGAAATGAAATGTATGTGAAGGGTCTGTGAAATATTTCCTATGTTTCAAGGTCACAAGCAATTACAGCAATATCAGCTTCTTGTGAAAGGAAATTATCGTAGCCTGAAAACATAAAACCCAGAACTGTTGTCATGTTTGACCTTGGGATTTTTATTCTGTCCTCACAAGACATTCTTGTGAACATTATTGTGTTGTAATAGTGCTTTATGATTCCAGAGCTGCTGATAAAGATAGTGATAAATCATGGTACCATGTGTTCTGCCAAAACCAGGCAATTAAGAAAACAGCCGCAGTATAGAAACAACAGCAGAAAAAATCACCCACAAAACCTAAGCCTTTGTTTCCCTGGAAAAATTATATTTTTAAAAGCAACAGGCATTTAAGTTTTCATTCTGCATGTGAACAAACGATTTATGCAACATAATATAAATAACAGCATGCAACATGTATTGATAACATTCTGTAAAAAACTCTAGAAAGAAACCTAACAATTTATAGAGTGGTGCCTGAGCGTAAATTGAATGCTGCAGAACATACATAAAAAAAAATAAAGTGGTATGGATGTCATTGGGTGTCTTAACAAAATGTTGATGACAATAAACATTTGAAGTATGCCTGCATCTAGAAGTATACTGACTTTCCAATACCTATTTTGGAAAACTTAGATCTGCATCTTTTTAGTGGCAGCACGAACAAGGCATTATCCAAAAAAAGTATCTGTGCATATCTGCTTTACTACTACAGGTTTTCCTGAAACAAATTTAAAGCAATATTTATTTTCATGCATGAAATGCAACTAACAGCAAGCAGCAGAAATTTTTATGCCAAAAATCATAATCAGCAACTGAAAACAGAAATTCTAATAGCATTCAGTTTTTAGATAGGAAGAATCTTGTCTCACAGAATCTCAAACTGGCATTCCTTATAGAGTCCAGAGATGCAGTTGCCTTGCTGCTTTCAGAACAGACAAAGGCACAGGCCAAAGACAGTCTGCTTGCTGCAGCTTCCTTCTTCTTTCCCCCCACCTCAGGCTGAGTCCTCTGGTACTTGTATTATGCCTCCTACTTTGATTTTCCTCCCTGTAATTGCTAACATGTCCTCATCCTGTCATCGCCACCATTAAAGAGGCTGAAGATATTTAGTGGCCAATTGGAGCAGAGGCACTGGGGGAAGTTTGTTCCCTCATGGTGACCTGAATAAGACAAAAAGACTGAAATGTGTTGCAGACAATGGTGGGTGAGAGCTGGCAGGGCTGAGAATGTGAAAGGTCAGGAACAGTAAAACTGGGAAGAAGGTGAGATAGGTAGAAGATAAGCTGGAGAGAGAAGTTAAAGGAAAGGAAGAAGAGGATAAGACACACTAGCTTTCATGTTCTTGCACATTTTTCTTGACAGGGAATACAAGTAATACGTTTATGATAACCTGTAATTCTCAGGATTAAGCTTAAAGGCAGGATGGCAGACAGCTACAGAAGACGCTGATGAACAGAACGCACTGCAAACAGACAACGGCTGGAGCACCTCTCCTATGAGGACAGGCTGAGAGAGTTGGGGCTGTTCAGCCTGGAGAAGAGGAGGCTCCGGGAAGACCTTATAGCAGTCTTTCAGTGCCTCAAGAGGGCCTACAGGAAAGATGGGGAGAGATTGTTCAGTAGGGCCTGTCGTGATAGGATGAGGGGTAACGGTTTTAAAACAGAGGGAGGTAGATTTAGATTAGATATTTTGAAAAAATTTTTTACAATGAGAGTTGTAGAGCACTGGAACAGGTTGCCCAGTGAGGTGGTGGATGCCCCATCCCTGGAAATGTTCAAGGCCAGGTTGGATGAGGCTCTGAGCAACCTGATCTAGTTGGAGATGTCCCTGGTCCTTGCAGAGGGGTTGGACTAGATGACCTTTGAAGGTCCCTTCCAACCCTAACCACTCTATGATTCTATGATTCTAAGATCAGGCAAATAAGGATGAAAACAAAAAAGATGGCGGGAACAGCAGTGTTTAAGAAACCAAAACAAAGAAAGAGCACAACTTCTGTTTGCCAAAGGTGGGAAAAAGGCTATTCTTGCAGGCTGGAAAATACAGAACAAACATCTTTTCCCCATAACCTATAGCCTTGTGTGTACATTGTTATCTTTGCTCCTGTGATCTGATTACAACATGCTCTCCTTGATGGCCAGTTTTGCAGAGAATGTGCTGATGTTAGCCCTCTTCCACAACACCTTGAGCATCACATCTCCCATAAGAGACAGAAATGCTGCAGAGATCTATGCTAGCACCCATCAGGGAAAATCATGGCACGTGCAAGTGAGTTCGGTGGAACAGATACTTTTTCTCTCCAAGGATGTAAAGATGGGCTCCCTTACTACATACAATCTTTTTGAAGGCAGCTGGGAACCTACTTAAAATTGATGTGCCTGTCAAGCCCATGGTTACAAACTAAACGGGAAACTATATGTGGTGGAAGTTTACTTTGCAATCGAAGTACTCTGGAGAAGGCACCATGTCCTCCCACACATGTTAAGGAACTTATGCTCTGTCACAGTACAAACAGTAATAATTAATAGCTAAACAGTCATAAAACTTTCTATCAGATATAAAACTGTAAAACTTGCTATCTAATCTAAAACTGAAGTCAAAGGGCAGTAATAATCCATCCTTCATATTCCTCTTCTAAGTTAATTCGAGTTAATAATGCAGAAAACCTGCAGAAGTGATACAGTGTCATTCTATAAATGACTTCTACCTTGTGGTCATGGTCTCATTTATAATTTACATAGAAAAAATTAGTCTCTTGATTTACAGTCTCTTGCTAAACATAAATTTTTGCATCCTTAAAAAATTCGATTTCTTTTCCAAGTCTAAAAGGAAACTCACAAAACCCCGTATTATGCATTAGAGAAACATAACTTGCACTCATCTCTGTAACATTTTGAAAAACTCATGATTCAGTGCTATTTCTGGAGTTGTAATTTTCACTTAGAAAGTCATTATCTCTCAAATGATTTTTGAACAGCTAGTCCAAACGTACTGGATTATGCATAAAACAAAACAACAACTTAGAAATAAATATGATTATCTAGCAAAGATAATGAAAAAAAAAAAAAAGAGATCCTTCTTGACTACTTATAGAGAAGTTTGCATTTAAGACTAATATAGTACCATTCTCTCTGCTTGGTTGTCTGAAAGTGAACGATGTTTGAGGAATAGCATTTATATGCACAAAGTAGAGGGGAAAGAATCTTTAACAACTTTGGATCTAGCCTCTAGAGAAAACATGAATAAATCCTTAGCATACTGAAGGAATTACAGGAGTGGATGCTAAGGCAATGAACCAAGATAGCCTAGAAGTTACACTTCACTGAATTGGAAATAGAAATTTAAATGCATTTAACTTATTGGGACTGTAATACACATTTATCTATCAAAAGGGTTCTTTGAGGATAGTCTTCAGAGATAGACAACAATCCAGTATTATAACCTGTATCACTTGGAGCAGTTAAGTTGCCCCTTCTATGACTCCACATCTGCAAGGCTCCACACTGTGCAGGTGCAACCTCCTCCACCCCAGACTGCTCTACACAGCCAAGGGTCTGGAAAAAGAATAGAAAAAAATGTTTTGATGCTTGGCTAAGTTATTCAGACAGCAACTGCTGCTTTTGCACCAGCTGCCTTTGTGGTGAAGGAGTAAATAACAGTGCAATCCCCAGGGCTTCTCTCAGTGTCACAGCCTTACTGTGAGGTGGGAAGGGATCAGTTTCCTCTTTGGCATCATTTACTGTGCACAGCACTTACTATGTGCTTCTCTTGGGCAGTAGAGCTGCGCCTATGCTAGCACACCTTGGGCCCACAGGTCCCATGGAGGTTCCCAACTTAATCCAGATATTTGTTTATTTTCAATAGGATGGCAACCCCCAGTAAGCCACAATTCACAATCTCTCCCTTTTCCAACTTGTAGCATCTAACAGAAGCATTACTACTCTCAAAAAACCAACGATATTACTGTTTCAGCACCAAGCTGAGAAGATGAAAAAATGAATACAAGAACAGCCTTTCCTCTCTCCCTTTTTTTTTTTAGAATGCAAGGCAGTGACTTTTTAAAGCAAAACAGGCATTCAGCAAAACATGTATTGAAAACATCCTCACACAATTTTCACTCACAAGAATTTTTGTCTCTGACCTGGAAGAGTCTGGGTGTTGTGGATAACTGAGTTGTAATCAACTGAGCTCTCAAAATTGCATATATTTAATTCCATCTTTAAGAAATTACATACCCACTTAGTACTGTAGCCATATAAAGACCCAGTTTACGAAAGATTTCCCAGTCCTCAACTTCTATTATCTTCCCAGCAATCAAAAACACAATACCAATTGGCATATACCTAGAAAGCAAAAATGAAGCAATTAAAAATACATTCTCAAAAATGTTACTTGCTTACCGTGGAGTAATTTCTTGCACAGTATAACTTTTTACAACAGACGGAAGATTTTTTTTTTATTCTATCAGACAACTGAAGTTTTTAAAAATATTCTATTATACAACTGACTTTATTCACTTGCAGCAAAACTACAACAGAGGTGATGAAAAAAGATTAGAAAATCAGAGTGAATATAACCCTATGCATAGTCTAAGAAGTACTGTATGACCTGATGTTACAGAAGTTGGGAAGGGGTGTGTGGGCTTTGCCCTACTACAGTAAATGTTTATGCACAGCCATAAAGCTTGCTTGGAGGTGGACGTTTGCAGGGCTGAGACCAATATCTGTGCATTCTGCAATCAGACACAGATGGGAAAGGTCTCCTGTGCTTACGGCAGCTGCCCTGAAGCACTGGGGGATATATGTGGGTCACCTGCACAGAGTAAGAGTGATTCTAGTATGTTGGGATAGAACAGTCCGAAGTGAGTTGCTTGACAGAGAGGTGCACATCCCACAGTAAACTTACACAAGGCCATGCCTTACAGACATGAATAGCTGCGTGGGCTACTGTCTACAGAAAATCTGAGGAAAAAAAACAGGACTTATGCGAGCACCGGCTCCACTACAGTCCTTTTGGTACCACAGAGCAGGCTGTCACAGAGACAAGTTGCCACTTCAGAGCTTTGAGTAGTATATATCAATTTATAAATTTGTGACTATATAAAATGTATCCATTTTAAAATACAAATTATACATTTATAAAATGAGTGTGCACTATCTCACAAATAAAATAGTATCTTGTGCCTGTGCAAAGCAGGGACTCCCAGTTCCTTCTGAGCTCTGACCTCGGTGAAAGCAGAATTCCTCACACTGTTAGCACCAAACTTTACCTTATTCAAGGCAACAGCTCCCACATCTGTAGAAACACAGGGAGACTGTAGACACAGCTTCACGCACATGCAAGGCAATGGACAGTCAGCTTATGGGTAGGATCTTGTATTTGTGGCATGTCCTGACTCTCAGGTGTCATCAGTGGTAGTTTGCTGCAGAGTGAGGCATTCTATTTCATGGGGCAGTAACTCAGCTGGGGACTGAACCAGCTGCCTAGCACAGGACCAGTTGCAGAAACTAATTTACCTTTCTTTAAAGGCAGCAAGGAGTGTGCAACTAAACCCCAGACAGGCTTACTGTTTTACAGATGTCTCAGTGTGCTGGGATGGAAGAAAAAGGGCCAGATCTGATGAGTTACTGTTTATGTGAAACATGTGGATGAGCAGAATATTATAGTAAATGGCACAAGGCACTCCACATGTAGGATCAAACTCTGGAAAGAATTGTATGTGCTTATAGCCCTGATCCTGTAATTGTGATCTGCATGTACAAAAGCTCTGTTAATAGCTGTGAAGTCCAACCAAACACTATCAGATGAATTTCTACATTTTCACACAGTTTTTCCTGTCTGAGAATACTATGAGAGAATACTGTGAGAACGCTGTCTCACAAAACTTGTTAGCACAAGCCAAATGATGCTAAGTTGTATTTTGCATATTATTTTGGATTTTGCTCTGTGCTATGGCTTGTATATTTCTGAAGGAACCTAGCTCCAAGGACAGCTATCCTGTGAACATAATGGCTATCAAGGAATAGTGTTCAAGACTCAGAAGAACATGTGGGTGATAATGCTTCTACAGTCTTCAAATCACTAGTGCAGTTGTACTGATTTTATAAAAACCTCCAGCAAGAATATCTGAAAAACTCGGCTTTGTTGTGTACCAATAGGATTGTTTCTTTATCATACAATAAAGGGGGAGTCCTGTCACCAGTTTCCTCGAAAGGAGGAAATTCCATAGAAAGGAAACTTTTAAGCAGCCTTTCTTTTAAAATTGTTTCCTGTAAAGCACTGTACAAAAGCAAACATGAAGTATGAGTCTGCTTTTACCTCCTCAATGAGAAAACCCACTAAAAGAAGTTGTTAGAAAAAGCCATTATGTCCTTGGACTTACCACATAATTATCTGAACTATTCTCATTGTAGCTTCATTTAGTGCATTGAAAAAATCCACCAGTACTTGTCCTTTCTCTCCCATTTTCCCAATAACCACTCCAAAAACAAGACAAAAGACGATCAACCCCAGCACATTGATGCCGTCGGAATACATGCCCACGATTTTGTATTCTTGGGTTTTGTTCTACAGATCAGATTCAAGAGAAAAAAGTTACTATCTGAAAACACTGAATGAACTTCTAAGAGTTCTAAAATGAAAACACACTTAGATCTTTCTTTGAAAAGACACAGAGCTCTTCTCCAATCACTCTATTCCCTTTATGGCAATTACAAGTGGGCAAGTTCAGGAAAGAAGGTAGAACTAAATTGTCTTTGAAAGCTTTGTATTTTAAAGCTATGCAAGGATCTGACCAAACCCTAGCAGGGGATAAAACACCCCTTAATGTACGTTGCCCTTTTTATAGACTTCTGACACAAAGTATGGCAATGTCTAGGTATCCACAGTCATGCCCTCAATATATTCAAGACTTACTGCCTACTGTGGAGAATAAAACACAGCTGATGTAGAATCCTTACGGTTATTTCTGAGTAAATTGAGGGCTTGTGTCTGGATTTAAGATAAATAGTCCATTGTGTAAGAACTGAGACAACGGTGTTCAATTTTGCCCCAGGTTTAAAATCTATTGTTCAGCTGAAATCAGTGGAATTGCATAATTCATAGCAGAATTGGATAAATATAACATAAAAATCCTACTTAATAGGATTTTAAAAAGACTTGTCTATTCGTACATTCCTCTGTATTCACGCAGTACGAACACAGGAAGGAAAGGATGCAATTCTCCACTACATCCTGCTTCGAGATTTAATTAATGTCTTTTCATATAGCTCATCTTCCATGCTCTCACTACTGTGAGATGAAATTTGGAAAAGGTATAATAAAATGCATATTGATTCAGTACTCTTTATAGTTCTGTGTTCACATGCTATCGAATTCCTCTCTCCTTCTCCTCTGTGTCATTCTAGGCTTTATAAACCTTCAACACACATAAGCTTTCCAGATCTCTAATCAGAGGCTTGTTAAACCCATCCTTCACTTTTCTCTCTTTACATTTTTTTTGCAGAGTAATGAACTATTAATTAACAAATGCCTTCCATTGTTTTGGTTTCCATCAAAACAATCTATTACGATTTTCCATTCCTTTCTTTCTACAATGCTTACAGTTATCTCATTGCTGCTAAAACGTCTTATGCTGATACACATCTAGCCTTTCCACAGTGACTGTTTTCTTTAATTTCTCGTAAATTGATGATTCATTAGCATATACATCTAATGAAGTATATGAATGGATTATTACCTCATGTCATCTGTAGTCTTTGGACTGCTTAATTACCAGCTGAATCCTCTGGTATTTTTAAACCTACTTGAAGATACCCAAAATCATCTCTAGAATTTACTTATTAAGTTTTGCGTGCTTGTTAATCACTAACCACATCAACTAAACCAAATTCATTCTGTGTTCTTTCTCCCCACTTCAAGTATTATGAAGGAATACAAAAATAAAGGTCACACCTCTGAAGCCTCTGCTATTGTAGCAGTTGTAGGAGGTTCTTCTGTAAATGTGGAGCTGTTTTTATCCTCGCCAGTTGTAGCTTCAACTTTTTCACGTTTGGTTTTATACTGGAAAAGTTTTTTAAAAAAGAGAAGAACTTATTTAGAAAGACGATGAAACTGAGAAATGGACAAAAGCATAGCCTTTGCCCAGTAAAAATAAGGGAAAAATGAACCAATCTGACTTGAAGGTAGGAAACATAGACAAACACATTACTTCCCAAGTCATGTGATCCATCACAGTTCTGTACTTCAAATGCTGTAAATCAAACAAGTGATTAATAATATGCTATGCATTCTGCTGCCCAGGCTCTCTGGTGCCCTGTGGACCTCGTGCATCTGGTGGGAAATGAGATAGAGCTTATGACAATGGCAAAAGCACTTTTTGCTGGGACAAACGGACTGGAGAGAATTGCTGAAAGCCACCCGAGGAGATGTCTGTAGAATAGATGCACCTCATACAACCAGATCCCTGGTAATGTGGTTAGCACAACTAACACCATAATACAAGGCAAACAGCCATTCTTCGTGGTCGAGCTGGTCACTTATTAGTTCCCTTTCCCCTTATTATCAGGTTCTGTGCACCATGTAGATAAATCAAATAGATTTCTTCTTCCCCTCCCTACCGGCCTAAAGATTGCTGGGCACCAGGCTGACTGTTCCACTTCTTACTGGCCTTGAAGGTCGCAGGCACCTGGCCAGCCAAGTGGTGGTGACAGCCTCAACACAGAACAGGGAAGCATAACAGCACCCAGAGCACTGTCTGTAAAACCGAGCAGTTACAAGTCCTCAGGGGGAACTGGGACCAGATCTGCTGCTTGACAATAAGACCACGATCCCTCAGTGCGCAAGGACACCTCCACCATTGTCTGCTTCCTCCAAGGACTGAGAGAGTGACTCATATTCTTTTATATTCTTTTCAAGTCTAGATTATGATTGTTATGTTGATATGGCCAACTAAGATTTGACCTAATCTGCAGAGCGTCTAGGTGATTAGAAACCATAAGATAAGTGGTGCTATTATAAAACTATCCCACACTGAATCTGCTTACAGAAATCCGTTGCTATTCTGATTATAAATTCTGTGCTACATTAATCATAACATCTCATTAAGATAATAAGGCTTTAATTGTAACTAAGATTTAGTGCTGTCATCATTCTGCCAAGGATCCCTAAAGAACCAATCTGAGACACATTGGGGTAAGGGCTAAGTTACACAGATTTCATCAGACACTGAGTGTTTTTAAGAACAAGGAAATAGATCCTCATGTCATGGTTCTAACTCTGGCTGTCCCAAAAGGAAAAATCTTCTCTTACACATTGCTTTGTCTCTGCACCCAATTCCTAAACAGTGTCTTTTTCCAAGGGATGATCGAGGACTTAAGAGCTGATAACAGAGTGTTTATCATAATGGAAATGAAACTCAGACGACTTGAAAACAGTATTTTTATGGGAAATTAAGATACTCCTAGACTTCTCAGAAATAATTCTTACCTGACATAGTTTCTGGGGACATAAAAGAAGAATAATTTGTAGCTAGCTATGAAAACTACAGTAGTAAAGAGGAATATTCAAACTTACCTGTTGAAAACAGGCCTGGACAAGGTTTTCTGGGAACATATTCCTGTTAAAAAAGTAGAGGCATTTCATTATAGCATACTAAGAACAAGAGGTTTATATAAAAAAAATGATAAAATCTGCTGCTTGAAAAACAGATGAGGTCATGTTCCTTTCTCCAGATAGCAGTGCACTTAGCACATCAGAGATAAAGTCCAAATAAATTAAGGGTTCAGGACCCTCAGTGTTTTCTTACTGTTGAATTTTTCGGCTTATTTTTCAGTATTTGACATTTCTGTTGGCAAGTTACTAAATCCAATCAGTTTTTTCCCTGATGCATCACGTCCACCATTTGCATGTGGAATACAGGATATACCACTTTTATAGGATTTGTCAAATACCAGAAAAAAAACCCCAAAACCTCTTATAAATACTGTGCTAGAATAATCATGTATTTGGTGTGCTCTATTGTCATCTTGAATTCAGAAATTAATCTTGCCTGATGGAAGATTGCCATGTGACATTCCAGGGTCAAGAACCATTTTCACACACTGAAAAATCAGGAAATTAGATCAGAAGCAGTACAATCCAGTTGTGTGCCTCCTTTCCAACCAATAATTTAAGATTCAAATGATTGCAGAAAAAAGCATTAATTAGGTATTTACTGAATACCCAGTCCATTGCAGAAAAAGTCAGTTTATATATCGAAACAGAAGTCTTCATCTCCCTTCCAGATCTTCCACAAACTCCTGCCTTTATTTTTCAAGTTTTTAAAGCAAAATTTCTTTACAAATAAGAGTAGTTTGTACAAGCCCGGGAATTTCCTTAATCTTTACAAGGCTGTCTGGATTTGGATCTTAATCTGATGAATACAAGTAAGTAGGAAAAGTAACTATAATTTCTTTAAAATATAATTTCAGATGTCGAACTCCCAATTTACCATCTTACATTTCTTTACAAGAAGTTGAGCTATAAACTGTAGCAAAAACCCAAATTACTCTGAATTACAATTCATACAACTTCTTACTTTTTTGCACATGGAACTACATCAGCCCTGTGAATACATGTGGAAATGTTCATGTGGAAGCTACTGGTAACAGACTGCATTAGGTTTTATAATACAGTTGATTGCACAGTTCCCCTCATTGATTCCTGGCCAAGTGACCATGAAGAATGAGATGAGCCATCCAAGGAGCTGCCATTCTGGACATGCACAGGTAGGAGGGGACAGAGGCTGGGAAGAGCTGAGGATTGTTGAACATGGGGCTGTGGGGTTGAAGACTATTAACTATTTCACATATAAACCTCAGAGAAATTGAGTTATTCTCAAAGAGGTCTACCTTGATCTCTGCTGGGCCAGATGACAGCAGACACTTGCTATTAAATAGGATGGTGACTTTTTCAAGGTGATATATACATGCATGTATGTATTTTACAAATGTCAAAGAACTATGTATTTGGAGTTGCATCTGCAAATGCCCATCACATTTCCTGAAATGAAAAATGCTGAGAAAGCCAATTTTAGGCATGTGGCAGTTGATTCTGACATGATAGATTAAGCAAAAATTCTACAAAAATAAAATAGTAGGCAGGAACAGTGACACAGAATAGAGACTAATTACACGTGCAGAAAAAAAAAATTATCTACAGAAATATTTCTGAGGGAACTACTTAGCCAGTTTTGGAAATGCAGCCCTTTTTTGTGATTTTTTTTTTTCTAATTCCTTAAACCCGTTATCCCTGAAAACTTGCTCAAGTCTTCTGCAGACCTTTCTACGGGCTTCCTCCTTCTAACAACGTTAAGCATCTACGATTTTCCAGGATGCTAATGGGGAAAGACTCATTATAAGGTTGCCTTAGATACTGGTGATGGAGTGAAATTGTTGACTGTGCAACCCTAAGAAACCTTTGCATACTGCATCTATTACTCTGCATCCTGCCTTGAGGATGGGAAACATAACACTGCAATTTCAGGTGGCTGTCTGTGCTGGATGACACGGAAGCTGCCAGTCAGTAACCCACCAACCGTTCAATCCTTTCTGGATATTTTCTTCATACTAAGTAAACATTTGGTATCAATTTCTGTGAAGGAGGGAATTTTGTTGTTGTTGGTCTATTAATCAAAGTCTATGGTGTAAAGAGAATTTTTTTTAACAAACTACTTTGTATATACTCTAAAATGTCTAACCTGTTGCAATAGAAGTTATTCTCTCCTTAGTCATCCAAACATTAGAAAGCATTTTTATTATATTACACATCACAACTATATTTGTATTTGCTTGGACTTCTGCAACAAGGGTATGGAAACTAAAACAGAAAAGCTCACCTGATGAGATCCAGCATGGCATCAACTGTACTGACTTCCGGGGTACTGCCCACTCTGTCAATCTCATTTGCCGTTTGAGGCACTCCGGGTTTAATGGTCACAACTAAGACAATCCCTGCAGAATAAGAACCAGAAGAACAGCTCAGAACAGCTCATAGTGCAAGCAGAGGCATTGGTGCATCCTGCCTCAGGGTGTCCCATGTAGCTAAATTCTTTGTGAGCTAAAGTCGCTAAATGCTTTCTGTGTGTGCTCATGCAGAGCTACTCAGAAAAGAGAAGTCTAGAGGTAGTGTCCTTAAAAGTGTGAGTTCCCGCAACACAGGAACACTTGCGGCTTTGCCACTGGACTTGGGCACTCCAGCTTTTGTTTTCTTATGGATGGTACTAAATCACTACTGCTCACCAAGATGGTAAATCACTTCAGCTGCACTTCAGCTGAAGTGTTCTGTAACTTTTGTGTAGTGATATCTTGAACTGCTATTTACCTTTCACCTTATACAGCTCCTCTTGTTACTAGCTTTCAGATATGAATGCAAGCGCGTTGTTCTGTGACATCAAAGTACAACAGGATGTTCTGGTAAAGTTAGTTAGCAATAAAGTTACATAAGAGAAGGGCTTCAGAGACAGACTATTATATGAAATACTAGGCATTTCCAAATATACATTTTATTTCTCTCTCCTCTTTTCCCCCAAATCTAAACCAATCTAGAGCAAATGAAACTACTAAATCTCAATGTAGGGGGAGAGAGGCATTTGGATGACTCTTCAACCAGCCAGGAAAAACGCTTTCTAATGACAGCTGTGAGTAAAAGCAGAACTAAATTTGTGTAAGTCTGCACATGAAACAAGTAACATCATAGTACCACAAACTAGCAGAAACCTCTGCAGATTGTTTGGTTTAACCCCTCCTGCAGGGTAGGGACAATTTCTCAGTTACATACATATTAAAGCTAGTCTTTATTAATTTTCCTCACTATGTAGTCACAGTAAATTTCCAGACAGGTAAGATGATAACCTAAATGGGGTAATTACAGCGCTATATTATTCTCAATGGTACAACTTCTAGAAATTAATCTGGCCTTATATGTTTGTATGTTATTCTTTTTCTATTGTTAAATACTGCTTTACTTTACAAGCAGGCCCCACATGATGTACATCTTGTCCTTCAGATAAATACATGTTTCTCTTTAGTGGATGGTATCTAGGCACAGTATTCACTCAGGCTCAACAAAATACCAAGATAAGCCACAAACTACACGACAGTGGACAGAGGAGGATTTAATTTTATTTCTTATTTAAGAAGGTAGGCTGAAGATGCTTGTTTAAGTAAATATGGAACATTTCAAAATTGCTTGTAGGGACTTCAGAGAGGTAGGAGTGGAGCCTGACAGTGACAGAGGGGATAAAAAACCTTTTAGGAAGGAAATGAGGTGACAAGGAAAGTAATATTTTCTGTCATTTCTTTCAGGTGAGACACATTATACATTCTTGCATCTGAGAATCAGCAACAATCTATCATTTTGCTGTTGAGGAAATTAACTTTGTAGTTAAGGCTAGGCTTTGATGTTCATTCAGCTTTCCTACTGCTGGTCTTGTTTACCTAAGCAGACAGCTCCTGATCTTCCATGACCTGAAATGTATAGCAAAATTGCCTGTAGTTTCACATTGGATATCAATACAGACCAACTGTGAACAGTGGGACTAACTTCTCCCTGTATCTGGCTCCAAGTATGTTGAGACGCTTGGGATGACTCCCATTTCTTCTCCCCATCACGTCTTGGGATTAATGTCACAGCACTGTATAATTCTAACTAAGCAACACTCAGGATTTAAAAAGTTACAGTATCATAGAGTACCTAATATTACAGCAATGACTGTAGTGCAGAAGTAATATATGACTGCTCGCAAACCAATCTTCCCAGAAACGCTGGAATCCAAAGCAGCAACACCTGTAAAAGAACCACAAAAACAAACCACTAAAAAATAGTCTTAGAAGAAACTTGTTATTTTTGTAGAGACAATTATTCATTGTCTCTTATTTCTATACAGGAATTTTTTCCTTATTCAAGATTTAAATAACTAATTGCCAATTGCACTTCTGAAAAATGTCTGTAGCAGACCAATCTATTTGCTTCTGCTTCTTTGCAAAAACCCAGTTTCCCTGGAGTTTTCTAGGAAAAACGTAATTGAGCTTTTCTGATCCCTTGATGCTGGTGATGAATTAGACTTCTTTGGTTTATGAAAGTATGTTACAATTTATTTCCATATTTACTCAAATAACAGCTTCACTTTCTTCAGATCTGTAACATTTTGGCTTTAAAACTAAAAGCGATGGGAAGGGAGTTGCTTAGGGCTGTTACTCCAGGTTGCTCAAAGGTACATCAGGCAAGTAAGGCTCATTCCTGGTGGGTCCACTTTGATTAACAGCTTTACTTTTTTTTTTTACTAAAGTTTTTCTGAAGTCTGGGCTGTTACTGCTCCTCTGCCTGTATCTGTCATTGCCAGGAACTGAGGACAGTCTTTGTTAACGGAGGTGGGGAAAGCGCTGAGGCAGGTGTTATACTGAGGTCAACTTAACTTCTGGCAACAATAATATATCAAACTGCTCATGAAGTATTTTTTATTTTTTTAAAAGATTTACAATTGTATCTGTACACATACAATTCAGTAACCAGGGTAAAAAGAGCATTGTGACTACAAAACTTGACTGTCTATAACCACAGTAGTTAATAATTCACTGCTATCTCTTTATTATAAATTTGTGATCCATTTGCATTTTTATGTTTATGGACTCAGATTACCAAAGATTGGCCAGATTCCCTTGCATAGGAAAGCAAAAATACCATGAGGATAATTAACCTCAGAGAAGCATGATGCTGCAGGAAAAAAAAAAGAAGTTCCAAAAACTATGGAAGAAAAATCAAAATATCTTTCTGACAAAAATGTAACTTACTGATCTTTGAGGTCAAAAGGGATTTCAGCAAGCATACATTAACCATGTGTGGATGTCTCTTTCAGAAGGTATATTAACAGCAGTAACAACTTGTGCCTAGAGCATTCATCTAATACCTTACTTGGTCTGTTAATTGTTATTCAAAATGCAAACAGTACTGGGAGTGGAGACTGAAGGCTATTTTATTTTATCACCTATTTGATTATTTTGGGGTCTTCCATGGGACAGCATATCATCAGACTGACTATAGAAGAACTACATATACCTGCAGAAATAATGATGTGGATACTATGGCACTTGTGCAGCAAATAAAGACAATACAAGAACTACCCATATGGCAAGGGAATGTAGACCAGTGCACAGAAAAACAGTGTGGCAGACATTACAGGATGCTGTCATCACTAAGGACATTGTTTGAGGCACAAACAACGGAACGGACACAGAATCTGTGCCATTGCTTTTATTTCTCAGCCTGGGAACTGGGAAAAAAAAAAACAGGTACAAAGGAGTCCTTTTGAACTGCTGTGGGCTCAGCTGTGGAAATGACAGCAGTAACAACTTTTGAGAACGGTTAGTAATAAGTAATGGGTTCTGTGACAATAGAAGAGCTAGCTTCGGAGGCTGTCAATGTAGAAACTTTTGCACCTGATATATTAACTTAGAAAACTTTATATCATGTTTTTAAAAGACAGGAAATTTGTATTGCCCAAGTTCCATATTTCTAATGAAAAGTTTGCAAAAATTTGAAATAATGGAATTTTACTCTAAAACTTGTATTGACTGTCAGTAGCAGCTAGAAAGACAGTGGAGCTAGGATTATAATCTTTTTGTGGGATGGAAAGTTTCACAAAGCTTATAGAATCATAGAATCATAGAATGGTTAGAGTTGGAAGGGACCTTCAAAGATCATCTAGTCCAACCCCCCTGCAAGAAGCAGGGACATCCCTGACTGGATCAGGTTGCTCAGAGCCCCATCCAGCCTGGCCTTGAACATTTCCAGGGATGGGGCATCCACCACCTCTCTGGGCAACCTGTTCCAGTGCTCTACAACTCTCATTGTAAAAAATTTTTTTCCTAATGTCTAATCTAAACCTACCTCCTTCTAATTTAAACCCATTATCCCTTGTCCTATCACAACAGGCCCTACTGAACAGCCTCTCCCCATCCTTCCTGTAGGCCCCCTTGAGGTACTGGAAGACCGCTATCAGGTCTCCCCGGAGCCTCCTCTTCTCCAGGCTGAACAGCCCCAACTCTCTCAGCCTGTCCTCACAGGAGAGGTGCTCCAGCCCCCTGATCATCTTTGTGGCCCTCCCCTGGACCCTCTCGAACAGGTCCATGTCCTTCTTATGTTGGGGACTCCAGAACTGGACACAGTACTCCAGGTGGGGTCTCACCAGGGCAGAGTAGAGGGGCAGAATCACCTCCCTCGACCTGCTGGCCACGCTCCTCTTGATGCAGCCCAGGATGTGGTTGGCCTTCTGGGCCGCAAGGGCACATTACCGGCTCATGTTGAGCCTCTCGTCCACCAGCATTCCCAAGTCTTTCTCCTCGGGGCAGCTTGCCTCAAGATGTTTTTGCCTGACAGTATTGCTGACTCAGTCAAGATCCTAATAATGCAAGGTTATTTCCCTGGAGTACTCAGTTATAAAGATTCTACAATTAGTATGAAACAAAGTTCCTGTGACAGCCATTCTGCTGGCTCCAAATGAAATCCCTTTGCAAACTGTTAAGCTCACTGGAGTTACAGAGGTTTAATTAATGACAAACTTTGCCCCTGCATTTTTAAACTGGATAATGATCCTGTTAGTGAGTGATCTGTGCTAGAATCCAACTGGTGCTTTCACAGCCATGTCGGTGCTGCTTTACTAATAGCTATAAAAACACATCTGTCAGGCAGACATGACTGAATAAATACGAGTATGCTGAGGATGACAAGTGTGGAGGTGTTTTTTTTTAAAAAAACCTGCTGTACTCTAAAACAAAACTGCATTCGGGATTATGCGTCCATTAAGATACATAGACATTCTATTTTAAATGCTGGGGAAAAAAGGAAAACTCTAATCCAGCTGTTCCTCACACTGCAATAACTTTTAAAAAATTTTGTATATGGTCTTTCCTTACTTGAATCTTTTGGGAGATATTGCCAGGATGCCTACCAATTTGATTTTATTTTGCTTTTATAGCTGTTATTTTTGCTCTATGTCATAGTTTAGCCTTGCTCAGGACCAAGCTACGCAGTCTCTCACTCACTCCCCCCACCCTCTGAGGAAATGGGGAGAGATAATATAACAACAAGGTTCAAAGTTTGAGATAAGGAAGGGAAGAGATCATTGAAGTTACCATTACGGGCAAAATAGACTCAACCTGAGGAAAACTAGTTCAATTTATTAATAATAAAACCAAAGCAGGATAATGAGGAAGAGAAGAAAGACAACTTCCCCTCATCCCTCCTCTCTTCCTGCGCTTAACTTAAACTAGATATTTCAGTTTATAGCAATATCAAGCTACTAGATTAGACTGAAACCTCTGAGACATTAAATTATTCTGCCTCTGGAGATTATAAAGCTTTTCTATCTTTCTCTGAAGCTGGCCATTAACGCATACTTAAGAGCTAATGACAGTTCCTAAGGAGCAACCTATAAAGTCAGGCAAAAAAATCAAGTACTCATTATATATTAATCTTTTCCTTTTATTTAATGGAGTGCAGGAGAGGGAACCAACCACAGTGCCTTAATAAAACCTTCAAAGATGTTGAAAGGTTACCACTCCATTAGCTCCTCCTCCTATTTTGTTCCTACCTGCTGGAATTACTTATATTTCCCATATAAAATATAAATTTTATGCTGATATCTACATTTGGGAACCTCAACAAAATGCCTTACAGAACTACATTTTTACAGCACGGAGTGGATAGCCAACTGACTGACTGCAGTTGCTATCATCACAGAAAAATTACCAGCACTTGAGAGATCTACTCTCCAGGGCAGAATACTTGCTCTGTTCCACAGGTACCAATCCTGGTCAAAAACTGAAACTGTGTGATGCATGAATTATAGAATTTTTTTTTTCCCTCTGAGATGTGTACAGTTGGGATAAGTATTTTAAACTGAAACAAGCAAATCAGTGCCCAACATGATTAAAAGTCAAGTAAACAAAATGCTCTTTGTACAAGGTGATACAGTACTGTGTTGTGTGGTTTGGATCAGTTTTCTCTTTGGAGGCCTGTATGAATGCACGTGTCCATATGGCTTTGGCATGAGATGTAACACTATAATTCTGGAGTTGTGCTCCGTGTTTCATTAATCCTGTGGTCTTGTGAGCTCTGCAAGTGAAAATATGTGCCGGTTTTATTTAGTGAGGGGGGGCTACAGGGGTAGCTTCTGTAAGAAGCTGCTGAAAGTCCCTTTCGTCTAGTGGACTCGGCCGGGCCTAAGGCAGACCCACTGCTGGCCAAGGCCGAGCCAATTGGTAGCAGAATGTTCCCTGATAACACCTCTGCAATAATGTACTTAAGAAGGGGAAAAGCAGAAAAAAATGAGAGAAGATGTGAAGACATGGAGCGGGGGCAGAGAGGGGGAGGCCTCACCCTCTGGGCTCCCGTTGGGTGGCCGACTGGACCCAACTTGGCCCAGCCCAGCTGCAAGAAGTGGAGAGGAGATGAGATGTGAAGAGAATCTGAGAGGCATCTGCCTGATAATTGTGAAGATTTTTTTTGTGAGCAGAATGGCTGCAGACACCAAGAAGGAGGGGGAGGAGTAATGCTGCTTTTGGCCGAGATTCCCCTGCAGCCTGTGGAGGACCCCATGTCAGGGCAGGCGGATGCCTGAAGGAGGCTGTGGCCTGTGGAGGGCCTGCTGGGGCAGCCGGCTTCTGAGGGACCGCACCCTGTGGAAGAGATGACCCACGCCGGAGCAGTTTCACAAAAGACTGCAGCCCGTGGGTGGCACCGCATGCTGCAGCAGGGCAGCAATGTGAGGAGTTCTTCCTTGAGGAGGAAGCAGCGGCGTGAAGCAACAAGTGATGAACTGACTGCAACCTCCATTCTCTCTTCCTCCCTGTGCTGCATGGCGGGGGGAAGGAGGTAGAGATAATGTTAAGCCCGGGAAGAGGGAGGGGTGAGGGGAGGTTATCTTGTTCTCTGTCTCATTATCCTGCTTTGTTTTTAGAAATAAATGAATAGTTTTTCCCCAAGTCAAGTCTGTTTTGCCCATAATGGTAATTTTAAGGATTTTCTTCCTGTTCTTATCTCAAACCTCGAGCCTTTTCCCTTATATTATCTCTCCCTATTCTCTCAGAGGGTAGGTGCAGCGAGAGAGAGACTGTATAATCTGGTCCTGATCGGGGATGAACTACAACAAAAGGTTTGTATTGAGGACTGGAAACAATCACATGGCTCTTCTGACTTCCACTGATTATCCTCTTACTGGTTCCCTACGGGACAATGCTTACACCCTTAGATTTTGTCATACCGCCCTATAGAGGTGCCCCAACAGAGCACAAGGATTTATGCTTCCACGTGTTCTTTTTCAGTACAATATGAGAGACTAGATCTACAATTTGGTGCTGTGATTGACTCTGTTCAGCAGCAACAATCCTATCTAGACACCTTGGCTTTTTTTTTTGCTGCTCTACAAATTTCAGTGGCATTACCAAGTGCATCACCTGCACTTGGTAGTAATTCTTAGCTGTTCTCAAAGCTTCTGAAGATCAAAAAGATCTGTTTCTTCTCTCTTCTCACTTAATCTGCGTGACAAATTGATCATTAAATATAATCAGCAAAAGACTGGGCTGTTTACCTCCCTTTGCCAGCACTGCCACACTATGATCAAGATGTGAGTTTTCTCTGTACAAAGATTGATGCCACTTAGCCAGCTGCTAGCACTGGTGGCAGGCTCCTTAAGTGTGACTCAGTGCCAGGGGGAAGAGTCTGGCTTAAGGGCCTTCCACGTCCACACAACTGCCAGCCACATTACAGCTTTCTCAATTAGTTTTAGGAGCTAATCACATTTCTGAGGAGAAATAGCTGAAGTACGGCGCACATCAACTGTACACAATTCTCTCAGGGTTCTGGTATCTAATTCAGTATTACAACAAAAATATAGCAACAGAAGTTCCTGAAGAGTAGAATGTTATGGCTTTTAGACCTTCTCATCTATGACTAAGGTGTTGATTCACAGAGAAAATGCAGTTCTAAACTGCTCCAAACTGCCATCTTCCTTATTGCTTTAAATGAGCAATTTCTGCAGAGGTTAGAGGAATCACTAAAGAATTCTCAAACTCTCTAAAGCATATGGGTTTTAATTCTTCCCCTCTATCTTGGCTCCTTTGGCTGCAATTTGCAGTCACTAGGTCACAGAACTGATAAGATGGACATCCAGGACAGTCAGGTCTACTTAAAAATTTTTTACAGAATGTTGCAACAAATATACGAAAATGGAAAAACGTAGGAGAGTCTCAAAATGCATACAGAGAATTTCAGGAAGCAATCCTTCTAATGTTTTATATAAAAATAGCAGTGCTGTTTTATTGCCAGGGGTGCACTATGTTACGTGTTGTTGCAAAAATACAATATTTACTCTTTGAAAAATACTAGGGGAAAAAAAAGAGAATGAAGCAGTGCAGATAAAATGCTGTCTGAAATGCATGAAGTTACTTGGCTTTAAAAGACTGAGCTGGGAGTGTTTCTAATTTAAGACACAAGCAGTATCAAAATTTCAACTGCACCTCACTGTGTGCTATGACCTCATCATTCTAAATTGGTGTTTTGGACTGTCGTTTACCTCATACTGACCATTCTCATTTAACCCTCTGATCATTGTAGCGCTGGTGGTCAAGTTATAATGGCAACCTTTCTTAGAGGCAAGTGACTATTTTGAATTAGTTGCAACACTTTTCTTCTACTTGCAATGGTCATACTAGCAGTACCACAGTGCTAATACTAAAACAGCATTTGGCCTATATCCTCAGAAGTGACACATTATTTTTGCTTGAGGAACTGAACCCCAAATTCTAGCTGCAGTGTTCACTCATGTAGCAAGCTTATTTCTTATTTTCTTATTCCTCAATGGGTCTAAGAGAATCCAAATTTGCATTCTCCTTCCATGGCCTACTGCCAGCTCTAACAAGCTACTGCCAGGAAAGGAAGGAATCTCCCACATGTAAGACTGGATTTCATCCTATTCCATGTAAATTTTGTCATTGTTTGATAGCTGGGTGATGGATACAAGTGGGAAAGTTTTCTTTTCACAGGGAGGAAAGGTCCTGTCTGCTGTCCTACGAATTTGAGACAATTTATAAACATGAAATCAGGTTAGGAGAGATCTTTGCGTTCAAAGTGCCTGGCATCACCTATGCAATCTACTTTGTGACTCATCAGTTCATGGTGATTCTCCCTAAACGGGGACACATGTTGGAGTCCCTGAAACTCAGAAAGGGTATGCACAGACTCAACGTTAAATTTGCCAACTAATGTGAACTTTTATCACCCCTCCAGTCTCCTGGTGATGTGGCTATATCCATTTTGGATGTCTGCTTTTGCAAGGCAATCCGACCTCTACCTCTTCATTTCCTGTGTGAAGAATGCTTCTCTCAGGGCTTCTGAAAAACAAGGAAGAGTACCAAAGCCAGCTGTCCTCTGTGCCTGGATCAGTATTTCCTTTTGTCCTTGGCCTATGCTCATCTTTCTGAAGGGAAAATTGTGACACTGGTGAATTCAGAGCCTATACTTTAGTGAAGCTGTCTTTGACTCATCTGTGATTTTCCCTCTTCTCATTCCAGACTCTGAGCCTCTTCTCTCCCATTCTGCCCTTCTAGTTTGAATGATCTTGTAGCACAAGTTTACTGACTGTGATTATCCTCCTGAAAGCTCACTTTCTTCATATTCTCCCTGACATCTAAGTTTACAAATTAGTTTCAACAGGAACTACTGTTGTTTCCTTCCAAGGGCTGAACAGTGAATCTTTTGCTCTTTTTCCTTGACCTGGTTTTGGCTGGGATGGAGTTGATTTTCTTCCCAGTAGCTGCTGTGTTTTAAATTTAGTATGAGATTTGGTATGTGAAAAATGCTGATAATATACTGATGTATTAGTGGTTGCTAAAGAGACCGAGAACTTTTCCCAGCTTCCCAGATTTTCACTAACGTGCAGGTGCAGGAAGCTGGGAAGGGTATAGCCAGTACAGCTGACCCAAACTGGCCAGAAACGGTATTCTATGCTGTAAACATCATGCTCAGTAGATAAGTGGGGGTTGGTTGGTGGGTAGCTCTCTTGCTTCTTCTCTCACTGCTTGGGATTGTTCCGGATTGCTTTTTGGTTTCATTTCCATGACTGCTACTCAGGACAGGCTGTATTGGTTATCAGGTGGTGAGAAATCGTGCATAGTTCATTTTGTATATCTTACTACCCCTATATTTTGTTATTATTATTATCTTCCTTTGCTATCCTAGTAAATTGTCTTCATCTCAAGTGACAAGTTGAGGAACTGCCCACTGTAGCAGAAGAGCAGATTTGGGAACATCTAAGGAACCTGAAGGTGCACAAGTCCATGGGACCTGAAGAGATGCATCTGTTCATCCTGAGGGAACTGGTGGATGAAGTTGCCAAGCTGCTGTCCATTGTATTTGAGAAGTCATGGCAGTTTGGTGAGGTTCCCATTGACTGGAAAAAGGGAAACATAACCCCCATTTTTAAAAAGGGAGACAAGGAACATGTGAGGAATTACAGGCCAGTCTCTGGCACAGTCATGGGTCAGATTCTCCTGGAAATCATGCTAAGGCACATGGAAAATAAGGAGGTGATTGGTGATGGCCAACGTGGTTTCACTGAGGGCAAATCATGCCTGACCAATTTGGTGGCCTTCTGTGACAGAGATACAGCATTGGTGGATAAGGCAAGAGCAACTGATGTCATCTACCTGGACTTATGGAAAGCATTTGACACTGCCCTGCATGACATCCTTGTCTCTAAACTGGAGAGACAGTTTTGACGAATGGACCACTTAGTGCTGGATAGCCACACTCAAAGGGTTCGATGTCCAAGTGGAGATCAGTGAAAAGCGACATTCCTCAGGGGTTGGTATTGGGATCAGCCCTGTTCAACATCTCTGTTGGTGACATGGACAGTGGGATAAAGTGCACCCCCAGCAAGTTCGCCACTGACACCAAGCTGTGCGGTGCCGTCAACATGCTGGAGGGAAGGGATGCCATCCAGAGGGATCCTGAAAGGCTGGAGAGGTGGGCCTGTAAGAACCTCATGAAGTTCAACAAAGCCAAGTGCAAGGTCCATGGGTTTGGGCAATCCCAAGCACAAATACAGGTGAGGCGGAGAATGGATTGAAAGCAGCCCTAAGAAGAAGGACCTGGAGGTGCTGGTGGACAAGAAACTCAACATGAGCCAGCAATGTGCGTTTGCAGCCCAGAAAGCCAACCACATCCTGGACTGCATCAAAACAGTTGTGCCCAGCAGATTGAGGGAGTTCACTCTGCCCCTCTACTCTGCTCTTCTGAGACCCCACCTGGAGTACTGCGTCCAGTTCTGGAGACCCTAACATAAGGAGGACACGGGCCTGTTGGAGCAAGTCCAGAGGAGGCCATGAAGATGATCGGAGGGCTGGAGCACCTCTCCTGTGAGGACAGGCTGAGAGAGTTGGGGCTGTTCAGCCTGGAGAAGGGAAGGCTCCAGGGAGACCTTATAGTGGTCTTCCAGTACGTAAAGGGGGCCTACAGGAAAGAAGGGGAGAAACTCTTTAGCAGGGCCTGTTGTGATAGGATGAGTGGTAATGGTTTTAAACTAGAAGGAGGTAAATTTAGACTAGATATAAGGAAGAAATTTTTTACAATGAGGGTGGTGGAACATTGGAACAGGTTGCCCAGAGAGGTGGTGGATGCCCCATCCCTGGAAACACTCAAGGCCAGGTTGGACAGGGCCCTGAGCAACCTGATCTAGAGATGTCCCTGCTCCTTGCAGTTGGGAGTTGGGCCCCTTGCATGGGGAGTTGGACTAGATGACCTTTAAAGGTCCTTTCTATCCAAACTATCCTATGATTCTATGAACAGACTAAAGCATGGACTGCAATAATAGTTATAAAGAATATTTCAAACAGTGAAAGGAGATGTCTTGGATGATTTAGGATTAGCTGTAATGACAATAACCGCTCATTACCGGATAGAAAGGGAGGAATAAATGGGACATCAATAGCTTACGGCAATGAAAGGGATGAAATAATTATAGAATGGAAGGAATTCCAGGTAAGATGTAAAGAAAAATTTCTGACCTTGAATATCAGTTTGCTAAGGAATTGTTGTGCTGCCCTGGAGGTAGTTGGCACAATCAGCAGTGCAGTACTGTATTATGATCTTTCCCTAGAGAGTTTATTGGACGATATGCATAGAAATAAGGTATAAGTACAGTCTTCCATTCCTCTAAATTGCAAACAGTATGACTTGTAGGAAGATTTTAATTTTCCTCTAGAAAGCTCTTAGAGATTTTATAATCTCAAGTTAACGCCCTTTCAGGAGATATGATGTTGCTTGGGTGGAATATGATAAGATCTTATCAGGAGGGAAGATGACACATCAATCTACCAAGATGGACAGGCTAGTAAGATTCATAACAGAAGTCAGATTCAGTTCATGGATGTAGCAGAAATATAGCCTCTGCACTGTTGCAGGTAAAATACATATAGACTGCACACAGAAAACCTGGAGTACTGAAAGTACTTGAATTTTCTCAAAAGTGCTGCTGGTAAAACATATAGGTGGACAAGTTTTAGCTTCCAGACTCTTAAAAAGAAAACTTTAACATGACACTACATTTTTTAATCAATCATGATGTCCACATACAGGAAAATGGAGTAAAAAAAGTGAATGTAATCTGTTTTATATAGTGGAACTGTTGTTCATGTCCTGAGCTCCAGAACAGAAGAACAGAAGACACTAACTCACCTCAGACTAATCCACAGTGATACCACCGGCAGCTCCCCAGTGATATGGCTGGGACAGGAGGCAGTGACTGCCAATGCCACAGAATAGCTGTTGTGCTGGGGCTCTTTGCCCTTGAGAGCTGATGGTAATCATGCTCCATGAACCAGAAGTGCACTTCAAAGTTTTATTACTGTAATTTAAAACCTTAAATAATGTAGAGGCTGTCCCAGTTGCATAAGGTCAACTGGTATTGATAGGGAAGGAGTAGATGACTGTGACAGAAGCAATTCAAAGAGGATGGGCACAAAGCCTTGTCCATTAACAGCCCATGACTCTGCAGTCCTCCTTGCCTCAATGACTGCACATGGACAGCGGGGACAGGACCTCCAACATCCCTTAGTACATCTGAAGACAAAACTCATTAATAGTAGTGTAACATTTTCTGTCCTTTGCATGATGTACATGATACAAAGGACATGGTGAATTTTCTGCCTGAGCCCAGATAACTAGTTTACTAATACTATACAATGGACCTGCTTTCTCAGAGGTTCTTTCTACTTCAGAAACAGAGAAAAGCAAGAGAACACGCAGATATCCAAAAAGTCAGTCTCAAAGTGTGTTAGACTAGCACGCTTGCTGGTGATGCACAGGGCCTTTTAAGGATGCCTCAGTCACAGAGCACCTCTCAGCAGCTGTGCTTCTTGGACTTGCAGAGATGGAAACTGCTGAGGCAGCTGCCACCCCAGGAATGGTGATACCAAAGGAAAATTGATGTGAAAGCCCTGTATTATAGTAAACAGATTTGTTCTCCCACCATTGCCTTGCCTGTGCTCCTCTACAGTACTTGAAATCTGCAGACATTTTATATCTAATGGAACTGGCAAGTCTGTTCCTGACCATAAGCACAGTCTCAGCGTGCTTTAACTTCAATTACTAATATGGTGGACAAAAAAAGGTTGCTTAAGTATGAACTGTTCTGCCTTTCCAAGATAAACATTAGAAGTAAGAATATTCTGATTAATACTCTACTTTGATATTTTCCCATTGCATTCTAGCTCTTCTGTCTCCCATTTTGTACACTTCACCAAACCCAGTGGCACTTTGATAAAGCAAACTAGTAACTTCCCAAACATAGACCCCAGGTAGGAAACTGACACCTTAATTTTGAAGAATAGAAAAGGACAAATAACCCATTCAAGATACCCATCCATCAGCCATGATTCAACATCCTATTTCCACAGGGATACCAATTGTCTTTGCAAATGGGAAAAGCCACATGGCCTAGGTACTTTACTAGGACTTTTTTATCTCTCATACAGTTGTAATAACTCATTGTCAGCTAGAATAAGCCAAATTTGTTGTAGAATCATTATCTTTGTACTACGTGCATGAAGTGCAAATAAAAGAGTGTGCAGTTGGTACTAGGAAAGGTGGAACTGGCAGGGTGCTTCAGACAGTACTGCAGCAGTAATCAAAGCAGGCCCTGGAGCTTAAAGAGTTTATTTCTACAGTCTTGGAAACCTAGTGGTTAGAGCATCATTAGACCCAAAACAAGGCAGGTACCATATTTATCGCTCACATACAACTGTCAATACTGTCTTTTTTTCACTTTTCCTGAGGTACGCTGTGTGAAACCTACAAATACCTCACCAATTGCTTCAAGGGATGTTGGTGTTCCCCATAGCTGACCCTGCACAAATTCATGACCCAGGAAACTTGCATGTGTCTGTTCTAGCCTTTTTGGAGCTGCCTGTGACTACTGGGAGTGCCGGGAAGGTCAGAAACATAAGGAAAATCTTTATTAATGTTTCATCAGGGAGAGAAGATAAGAAATGAGGGAGAGGTTATCGTAGAACGTAAAATAGATGTTGAATAGCTGATAAAATCATGTCATCAATACAAAGATCTGAAACTTGGACCTGCTGTGTTATGTGTCACATCTTTTAACTCAAAGCACGATGCAGAAAATAGAACAGACATGACTGCTACACAGCTATGATTTCTGACATTTATAGCTCACCTTGGAAACATAATCACAGAAAGGTCATTTATCAGCCATGTGATGCTAGCTTTTAAGGGACTTTTTTGAACAAAAAACATTCTAGCCCCAAGGAAAGACCTCGACATCATAGTCCATAGCTTGTAGTTTGAAAATCAATAACATAAGCAGTCTGAAGTAACCCCACCTTAGAAGGACTGATTGAAGAGAGATGGGAAGCAGAGCCATGACACTGCGGTAATATCTGGAGGACTGAGGGTGTTGGGTAAAGTCCAGATCTCCTGACACTAGCTACTAACATAGGGCTTAGGTGCAGGAAAGAAGGCCACACACTGTGTTGATTAGTTAGCTCCAGGCTGGGCATGTGAGTTTCCCCACCTTATACACAAGCACAAGGGAACAAATGTCCAAGAAATTGGACAATTGTCCCCAGTCTAAGTCCTGTTGCAATCTGGACAGAAAACAGATTTGCAAATATTTACTGCCATTACATACCCTGTGAATCTCAGTCCACGAAAAAGAAGGCTAAAAGTGATTAAAGGGGATTAGTCTGTTCAGTATGCAGAAATGTTGTGAAATACACTCCACAATTCTAGATAATTTTAATTATCTGAATGAAATTAAGAGTTGTGAATGACGAAGATAGAGCCAGGCTCTTCTCAGTGGTGCCCAGAGACAAGAAACAAAAGGCAAAAAATAAACCCCATGAAATTTCATCTGAAATTTCACACTGTTTTTCTGTGAGACTGGTCAAACACATTGCCCTCAGAGTCTGTGGCGTCTCTGTGCTTGAAGATATTTAAAACCTGACTGGACATGGTCCAGGGCAACCTGCTCTAGCTGACCCTGCTTGAGTGGGGGGGTTAGACTCAGGAGGTCACTTCCAATCTCAACCATTCTGTATGACTCTGTGTGAAAGAGGGAGAATGACTAGTGTGCTTTATGATTATACACAGGCCTACTTATTCAATGCAAATGTGCATTTCTGATGCTTGGAAGGTTACTACATTTCTTTTAGAAGAGGTAAAATATCTCATCAACATCCTGAAGAAGGATGCAGGTGAACACTGAGAACCATCATGCACGGACATGCCTGGTTCATTTGCTTGACACACACTTCAGCATTACTTGCACACAAAAACTAGTGCTTTTGTCTTCAAGAGCAGCGAAGCTCTACATATTTTATTGAAGTAGCTTCTGTTCTTTATCAATCTTGTTTCCTTTTTCTTGCCTAAAAACCTAACATAGAAGTGTAGAAAAAAATAAGCCCTTCTTTTCTATGTAAATTGGATATGCCAAGGTCAGAATCAGAGCATCTTATTATAATCTCTCTATACGAACTTAACTCCTGCAATCTGTAATATTTAAAATTCTAGCTCCTGTTAGTAGTTACAAATGCAGTTTACTCATACTGGAATGTTAAACATTAAATAGCAGCACAATATTTCTACCTGTATGATTCTGGTTTTCCCTTGCAAGTGCTGGAAAGAGATACAATTAATAAATAATTAATTTCATGGTTATCCTAATGATATCATTTATTTCTGAAGACAGAGGCCCAACTTCACTCACAAATAAAAACTTGTTTGAAAAAAGAAATATATTAGCTTTATCTTGGCAGCTTTTCCTGGATCTCCTGTCAGAGACTCAAGTTCAATGTGATAAAAGTAGAGTTCAGTTTTCCTTTGCTTTCTGTCTCATCTCCTCCTCTGTATAAAAATACAGAACTGCACCCTCAGTAAGTTCGCAGATGACACCAAATTGGCTGGGAGTGTGGATCTGCCTGGGGGTAGCGAGGCCCTGCAGAGGGATCTGGACAGGCTGGAGAGCTGGGCTGAAGCCAATGGGATGAGGTTCAACAAGACCAAATGCCGAGTCCTGCACTTCAGCCACAACAACCCCAGGCAGCGCTGTAGGCTTGGGGCGGAGTGGCTGGAGGACTGTGCGGAGGAAACGGACCTGGGGGTACTGATTGATACTTGGCTGAGCATGAGCCGACAGTGTGCCCGGGTGGCCAAGAAGGCCAATGGCATCCTGGCTTGCATCAAAAACAGTGTTACTAGCAGGAACAGCGAGGTAATTGTCCCCCTGTACTCGGCACTGGTGAGGCCACACCTCGAGTACTGTGTTCAGTTTTGGGCCCCTCACTGCAAGAAAGACATTGAGGCCCTGGAACGCGTTCAGAGGAGGGCTACAAAGCTGGTGAGGGGTCTGGAGCACAGGCCTTATGAGGAGCGGCTGAGGGAGCTGGGATTGTTCAGTCTGGAGAAGAGAAGGCTCAGGGGAGACCTTATAGCTCTCTATAACTTCCTGAAGGGAGGTTGTAGTGAGCTAGGGGTCGGCCTTTTCTCTCGTGTAGACAGTGATAGAACTAGAGGCAATGGTTTCAAGCTGCGCCAGGGGAGATTCAGGCTGGACATTAGGAAATATTACTTCTCGGAAAGGGTAGTCAGGCCCTGGAATGCACTGCCCAGGGAGGTGGTGGAGTCACCGACCATGGGGGTGTTCAAGAAACGTTTGGATGTTGTGTTGAGGGATATGATTTAGCTGAGAAGTATTGGTGATGGTTGGACTGGATGATCTTTTAGGTCTTTTCCAATCTTGATAATTCTGTGATTCTGTGAAAATGCTGATGTCCTGTCTATTAATTAAAACACCAAGCCCTTTTTGTTCTTCTCTCTGTTCTTCTTTCTTTTACAAACTAACAACTGTTTCATCTCACTTCAGTCCTTTGGACAGAGCCCTTGACTATTTTCTGCTGCAATTTCTCACTCTGCCTGTTGCAGCTTTCCTTTCTGGATGTCTCCATCTTGCAGCACTTGACATTCTCTATTTCAATTATAACACTGGATTGCTGTCATTCTGCATTACAGACACACCCCAAAGGCCTTGACAGCTTCCCTTAGGCTCTTCCCGTCATAGGCTCACTCAGAGGTGCACTGCTGAAATCAGTGATATTTTTGGCCATGAAGTCTGAGGATCTTGGGAGTTTGTACTCAATATCCTATTCTTGAAAGCACTTTCATAGCATGATCCATAACTCCTTCTGGCCACAGACTGCCCACTCTTTTGCACTTCCCCAAAACTGCTTTGAACCAAGCATACCAAACATTTTTTTTTTTTTTGAATTTACAGTTTTCTGTCATGTCAGTGAACTGAACGGTCTCACAGAAGTATTCAGTAAATGCTAGAGCTCATGCAAGGTACCTCATGGGAATTTGCGGAGACCAGGGAAGTGTAGGTGAGGAATTTCCACTTTTTATGGAAGTAAGCTGCAAGATCAGTTCTCCCTTTCCTGTGAAATGGCAGCATGAGACTACTTAAAATAGTTAACTCTGTACCTGAGAATGGACAGTTGCAGCTTTGGGCTTGCAATTTGCAACTGTTTAACCCACTCCTGGAAACAGGCAGAAAGAGATAACCAGAATCTATACAGATGTATGTTTTTATCTCACAGCTCTTTATAATTTAACTACCAGATAATGGTGCTAATCCTTCCAAACCCATTCTCATTATGCAGAGAAAATCTTAATCTAAACAAATGCAATCCACACGTTTCATTATATAGCGTTTTTAAAGGTTATTTCTTTTAGAAAGAAAACTAAACGGCAATGGTAATCTCATCAGCTACCATTACATTTCCAGTCATACCTGTGATCATACTTGATATGATTAATGGCAGAATGATGAGTTTGAGCATTCTCATCAGCACTTCCCCGGGAAATGAAAAGTAGAATTTATCCACGTTAGACAGTTTGCCATATTCCCGGACCAGCACGCCGACTCCAATACCTAAAAGGCACATAAAAAATGTGACACAAATTAGCAGGAATTTATAGTGGGAAAAGGAGTAAAAATAGGAGAAGAACAGTAAAAACTGATGGAGCAACAGACACATCTTTACAGCCATGGTGGAACTTCTAAAGCAAATTAGAGAAGAGATGTCTTCTTTTCTGTTACATGTATTGATGACAGGAACAGTAATAACATATACAATTCTGAACATGGAGGATGTCTTTAGGCATGTCTTTGGAAAAATCTCAATTATACCCTCCGATTACTCCAGTCACTCCAGTCCAGCAGTGACTTTTTACTTGCTTTCACTAGCTCTAGAAGACCCATTACTGGTATTAAAAAAAAAATAAATCAATATCATATATAAACAGCACCAAACATTAAAGAAAGAAAGTGATATGAAATAAATATTTCAGATAATTTATATTGGTGAAAATATTTCTACACAGCAGCAATACTTTTGGTAATTGCTGCTCTACATAATTAGAAAAGGGTGTAACCACAATCACTAAATTAATTTAATAATTTCCAGAAAACTGATAACAAAAATACACTCAGCATATTTCACACTCAATCCATTACAGGACCAATCTACAAAATACCAGACTGTAAGTACAACCAGTGATCGAGTCACAGCACAAAGCACTTTCATACTTTCTCTTACCTTTGGATTAAACAAATTATTTAGTTTTAGCTTCTGAGACAAATCACAGATAAAAGTTCTACCAAAAGAAAAATAGTAGGCCAAAAGACAAATTTCTTCAGTTTGACAGACAATACCTTTATTTTCATTTCATCAGGATTTTCAAATGAAAATCACTGTTATAGGAAATGTGTTCATCAGTGTTCAGAAAGCATTATGACTTATTTGATGGTATATAAGGCATAAGTTAGATGTTGCTCAAGAAGCTGGTGTAAAGTTTGACTAAATAGGGTTATAGGATAGGTTCCTTATTTTAAGTGAATGAAGAACTACCGGATTTAGTCAAATCCACAGGAACTGAAGGATATTGAAGGAAACAGACAGGGATTTCATATCCAATTCTCTACTAGAGAAGAAACTCACTAACATTCTCTTCTACAAAGTAAGGATTTTCGTAAAAATCCTCCCTGAAGATTCACCATGGCTGTGGCTCATGCTAGTTTGCATGTTATCTGAATGTTACTCAACGCAGAAATGTAAACTACTAGTTAACTTCACAGAATTTGACTCTAAGACCACAAAATGGTAATAAAGTGTCTTTTCTGTGCTCTATCTGCACTTGCAAAAACAAGCTGAAAGAAAACAGAGGCAGATTATAAACTCCTACCAAGTCCTTCCTGCTAATAAAGAGATGGAAAATGAGCAAGATAACCTTTCAGGCAAACAGGCTGCTCTAAGGAACTATTAAGATTTCTAATTTAGGTGTCATCCCTGCCAGTGAACACAGACAGTTTAAATTCCTTGCAACAATCTCGAATCTTAATAGCCTTGAAGATATTTGCAATATTATGTAAATACCCTTGATCAGTGAATGATAAGACACAATGATCTCTACTTCTAATCTAGGGACTAAGCTAAATGTTTTGAAAATTACTAGTCTACACTTTACGATAAACCTAAGCAAGATAAAACTGTTTGTAAAACAGTTACATGTATTGAAGTAAGGTGCTATGGCTTTGATCTGAAAGCACTAGTGTAAATAGCTGAATCTAAGCATACAAGTACTCTCCATGTCTTCAGACTATTCACATGACTTAGGGTAGGCATACGCTTAAACTGCAGCAACACTAGACTATACGTCTACTAAAAGTTGCGTAATGCCACTTCACTTTGAGTATGTGTGACTACCTTTCGTTCCAGGTAATTACTGTCATGGTGACCAGCTGGGAAGTTTGATGATCGTATATTTAGCAGGATTACTAGCAGGTAGAAAGATTCACCCTGGTTTTCATTCTTCAGTGTTCTCTTTTCCACTTCTTTGGATTTCTCTACAAAAACTTCCCATGTGCTCTCGAAATTTTTGTAGAGTTTCCTTAATCTTTTCAACTTACATATTTACATTTGTTTTGGGGTTTTTTTTGGCAAGGATATTACTTATCTAGTGGCAACAACTGAGAATAGACCTCCCCATTCCAACAATCTCTTGAAATTAGATTATTGCGCTCACTTCCTTGTTCATGCTATTTCTTTACCAGAGCACTTATACCCATATTAACTTGAGTAATATGCCAAAATACAGTAAAATGCAGCTACCTTTTAATTGGAGCTAGCATCTAGCATATGTTGCTTGAATGGCAATAGAGGGAAAAGTTCTATTTTTTAACAGTAACAAGAGAAGATCAGAAAGTCAGCAAAATTAATATGCTTATGGAAATGGGTGTAAATAGAACTTTTTGATCCTCACCTCAATAACCAAGTTCAACTGGAAACTTCTGCCTGGGAATTAGAACGCACAGAAAGAAGTGTGGCCAGGCATAAAGATACTTCACATAGTCACCAGTGCTTTTAACATCACATTGATTACAGCAGCCTCAAGGAAGTATAGACAAAGGTTTTAAAAAATGTCAATTTCTCTACTTGAATGCTACTGATACTCTGCCACTTCTGAAACTAATTCTTACACCTGCAATTGCTTTTAATAACTGCAAAACACCCTGTAGTAGGCAAAGCCTTTACTATATATTAGGATTTTTCCTTTATTTTAATTTCTCTCTTTTTCATTTATGGAGTAATTTAATTCTGCTTTTTCAAAAGAGCAAAACATCACATTTCCTGCTTGCCCTCTTCCTCTTTCCTCAGTTTCAACTACTCCACTTTTCTTCTTGCCATGCTAAATCAGTTTTTCTTCCTTTTCCATCCCCTCTCTTTGCTTCTCCTTCTTGCCCACATGGCTAAGCTAGGTTACGATTTTTACTACAAGAGCAATCCTCTATTTACAACTCAATGGCATGTACTGCCTAAGGTACAGAGTTCTGCAATACTGAGCAGAAGGGAAGAACGAAAGTGGAAAATCCAGTACAATCCCATGTCTTTAATTTAATCTTCTAAGGCAAATATCTCCTTGCAACTGTGCACAGTACAGCACATGCTGTATAGCATGGTGTCTACATTTTCTCTCCCAGCAGTCACTGACATAGAAGGTGAAAGGTGCAGTCTGGGTCCCTGGGATTGTAACATGTGAAAAGGCCACAGGACACTTATCTTGTCTGAACCCATATTAAACAATCTACGCCTTGACTCCTTGGCATTACTCTCCCAGGTAGCACATAGTCTTTTTATAAACTTGTTAAAAGACAGAAAATCCTTCAAAGGAAGGCTGTAGATGCAGACTAAGAGAAGGGAAGGGTGAGGGTGACAGTGACAAGAACAAGGGAAGAAAAACCAGAGTAGAAGAAAATCGCTGAAAACGAGCATACCAACAGAAATCTGTTGGCACTCATCTTTCAAGTAGTCCCAGCAGTCCCAGCATAAAAAGCTAGAAGGAATGTATGCTTCCTCTGTATGGGATGACCCATTTCTTATTGTGTGACCCAGGAAAAGGGAAGCAGGAAGTACCGCAAGAGGACAGTACATGCAAACAGCTGCACTGCACGTAGCAATCGATCCATCACAGCTGCCAAGCCTGGGGCTTTCCAGGGCATAGGAGATGATGCCTGTCTGTAACAAGGTGGCAGAACCAGTCCGGCCTGTGTACTTTGTGTACAGTGAATGAACCACAGAAACTGGGTAAAATGTTCTAGGTTCTGCATATCTGCAAAGCTAACTCTGTGACATTTGGGTATCTGGTGAACACTTGTCTACCACAATCTGCCCTACATCTAGAGTATGTCTTTTTGCATATTCCTGTTATTTCTGAAATGTTGTCTAAGGAAAAAGGTAAATTATTTGCATGGGAACAACTATAGGACTACTACATTTTTCTTCAAGTATTGTGCTGCAGTTCATGACACAGATTTGGAAATGAGTAAGAAAAGAAACACCCTGTTCAAACATATTCCGTAATGTCTGGGCTCATCTATACCAGCACACATGGGGAGCATCACAGATTGTCCTGCAGCTACTGTAAACTTGTAAAAATGCGCTGTCTTCTCAGCAGCCACCTGAGCAACCAAATGTGGAGGCTATTTACAATCTTTCACTGAGTGATGGCTAAATTCTGAAGCCTTTTTTGTATAATTGGGGTAAACACAATTCAGATCTTTAATTTGAAAACTCAGAACCCCTGAGTAGCTGAATCTGTTCAGAACATGCAGCATGAAGTGACTGTAGTTACTTGCTTTATGTAACTCTATTAGCATTATGGGTTAGACACCTTTCAGAGCCTGATTACATCTTTCATAAGAAGATAGCATGATACTATGTACGTTTACTGTCTTTACCTTCACTCGCAGGTTAAATAACTCATGATTTAGAGACAAATAACTGAAGGCCACATATATGCCTGGCCCTATTTCTCACTGAAAGAGAACACAAACCAGATAAAATTGGAATTGAACAGGTAGGACTCCCTAACGTGTTATTTGCACTCATGGATGACAATTCTGATACGGGATGCAGATGCACAGTGTCAATTGTCAGAGAGTTCTTAGTCCACCAATGTGCATGACACCACAGAAACAGCACATCACCTTCAACTCCCTCTGACTTTATTATGGGATTGATCCTCAGGAATAAACCATAAAGAAAATGAGAAAAGAAATCCAGTGTATGTTTCTGAGAACAAACAAACTGCTTTGTAAAATAATCTGTTCTGGATTACACTATGTCCTTCTCTGAATGAAGTTGTGGTTTTTATTTTTCCTGTTTTCACATAATTCCAGCATGTAGAAACTCCCTTTCACTGGAGCAGAGTTAGTGATTCTGGCTGACATTGATAGACAAGAGGATTATAGGAATTTTACTCCGATATGCCATTGAAAGATGAAAAAATGTGGGCGTGTCTGATGATTCAAACCTGATATTATTTAATTGTACTGCAGCAACATCGATTGTGCTATTAACAAAGTGATTAAGCTCTTCACGATTTCACAATACCTTGTTCACGTGATGGACTAAAATACAATTACTTTTATCACATTGGTGTGTCTTAATCGGATTTTCTTTACAGCAGATGATCCATGGGACTGAAAAACTTGGCAAACAAAGTTCACTGACTTGATTCGAAACACAATGCAAAGCATTCAATATAAACATGTTGAATTGGAGCACAGGCAGGTAAGATTTTTGCAGTCTGTGAAACAGTATAAGTTCATTTGTAATATTTTATGAAATATTTTTTTTTCCTACTCTCTAGAGTTTCTGTAATATCACTGTCTCTTAACTACTAAGAAATACACGGTGTGAACAACAGAACACAAAAACAGAAGGTGTAGAAGAAATTTTTCTTATAATAATATTTATAAATTTATTATTTCAGCTATCTTTTCATTATTTTGAGTATTTTCTAATGTTATGCATTTTACTCTTTTACTTTCTGTTTGACAACTAATATTCCTTCTAACAAACATACTGACGTTGACTGAAAAAAATCCAAGATTCTTAGAAAACTGCAGGCAACTACTGAGGTAAGATTTAGAGTCTCTGAGGTATAACTGTATGACAATTGATCTTAACTCTCTGGATGCTGGTGTTGCCCAGTCTACCCGCTTGCTTACAAAGACATGTGAAGAAAAGTCCTCTCAGAAATCTTCCAGTCCCAAGTCAGATCTTAGTCTAGTGAAAAATATTTAGTAGGAATGTACTGGAGGAAGGTCTGCCCATTCCTCTTCCTCTCCCTGTGTCCTTTCTCTGATTAACCTGTTGAGGGTGCAGCGGCTGTAAATTCCTTCACACAAATGACACACTGTCATCTGACTGCAGTGTTTGGGTGGACAGTGACTCCCTGTGATGAGCCTTCAAGAATGAAGGCGAAGTGGAGAACTGGCCATGGCCAGAGGGGTAAAAGCCAGCTTCTCTAGTGTGGAGTACTCCCCTTATTCACAGCAGGTGTGAAGGCTGCTACAATCAGCAAAGCCACGTAACTCCTGCTAGTTTCTGTGCTGCAGGAGCCTGCAGCACGGCTGATAATACAGAGCAGCCTGTAGCAGTCACTGATAACACAGAGTGTCCTCTCTGCAATGCAGCCCTGCGCAGGACCCACCCCACCCTTAGTCAAACCAATGGCCAGGAAAAGCAAAATAATGGCTATCCTCCTGTGTGATCACAGTTCTGAACCTTGAATCAGTGTTGCCTCAGAATGGCAGATGGTTAAGCATCTTGGTAATTTAATAGTCTCTCCTATTGCGCTCTTAGTTCACTCTCATTTATCTGAACACACTGTAGGTGAATTTCATGTGTGTATATCTCCCAATATGCAGTATGCAGACGTAACTTCTGAGAAAGCCAAGATAAAATAAAACAGTTGAAAGAAAGAAAAAACTTTATCATTGTGCTTCATCTGCCTATGTATCTCAGTACAGTATTGAGAAGGGCTGTACAGAACCTACCTATAGGAACAGTCCATTAACATACAGAGAGGTGTTGTGAAGAATCCATTCCTTGCTTAGTCCTTAACTCTGTTAAGGTAGATTAAGTTGTATTAGGAATACAATTTGCCTCTTTCACAGCTTTTCAACAAACTTGGTGACTCACTAGATTTGTGAGTAGAGTACTCACAACCTTAACATAATAAACACCATATTATAAAGATTACATCCTAAATTAAGCCATTTGGGGAAAACAACACTTCTTTCCCAGCATCTATATAGCGTACATTTCCTCAGGAATTTGGGTGTGTCCTGGTGAAAGCACCAGTTCTGTTTGGGAATACTATGTGAAATTCATCAAGGCTTCAGGAAAAGTGACCTTGAACCAGAACACACGCAAAGAAGGACTGTAGAACGATGAAAAGAATGAGGAGCCTACCTTTTGAAATGAGACTGAAGAGCTTAGTTTGTTCAACAGGGATGAGTGAGCCAGAAATACACAAATAGCTGAATAGCAGAGAAAGAACAATGTTTTAAGAAATGGATTCATATTGAACCTGAATATATTTCGACTGGAAATTGTAAGGTTTTTAACATTCAGACTGATGAATGTAGCTTCCTAGGTGGATGTGCAGCATCAAGAAGCCTATTCAGCTTTAAGGTGAGGCATGGTATGTTACACAAGTTTATATAAAATGGTGTAACCTGAACCAGCAGTAGACTAGATGTGATAACCCAGGAGGTATCTTTCTACCTCATATTCCTGTGTTTTACAGTAAAATTGAAATGTAATGTGACAATGCTAACTTGCCCTTCTTCTTCTGAAGACCTTCCCCATGACCCCTTTCAGCTGTCACTTCTAAAACTGCTACCATTCTCCTCCACTCCACTCACCTTTAACTTGGGTGCCTTCTTTAATTATGACCTCTCTCCTCTGCAGTCATCCCGACACATATAGGTCTTGTAGTTTCTCCATGTGTCCAAATCCACAACACTTTACAAAATAGTGCTTTCATTTGGATCCCTTTTGTTGCTAATTTCAGACACTGTCTGACACCCAGTTCTGGTGTTCTGAGTGTCTAACATTTTGCTTACATGGCCTAATGTATTACAACACCAATGGCACCATCCAACCATCCAATGCCACTCAAAAAAATTAGAGCTTCTCACGCTTTCTTTTAAAAGTCCACTGATCTTCTGTTCTCTTTCCACAACATTTGCTTGCTACCCCAAAGGTATATGAGCACCTTTGTACATCCTGTATAGCCCAAGAGATATTAGCTCAATAAAGCACATCAGGGAAATACATATCTTCATTTGAGACCTCTGAAACATACAAGAAACTAAATGGTTGGCAATGATATAAGGAAGGCAAAAGGGTAGCAACTGGGAATATCTGCCAGATCTAACCTTTCTTACAGCTTCTGTTTTAAACTGTGATGAGAAGAAAGGACAGTAAACAGGACAGACTGTTCTAGCTATCCTCTTGCTGGAAGACCAGTGGAATGATTCCGACTGTAATAAATTGAGATAAGCAGCCAGAAAGGCAATTTAGTGGAAACTAAAGAGAGACAGATAGTGCTACGCAGGAACATAATTATTCTGAAACTAATAGACACCAAAACATTGAGAAATCAGAGATATGACCTAGAAAATCAGTTCAGATTAAGCAAGGCCAGGTTGTTTGTGGTTCCAAAAACATGAAAGGACCAAGATATGGCTGTTTTGCAACCTATTGTGAAAATACTTAGATTATATATAATCCACAAAAATTGTTATCAGATGTCACATTTAAGCTGCTGGTACACTATCGGTTTCTCATGGAATGTGCAATATGCGGAACAATGATAGACAGAAAAATGTAGCTGGAATACTTAGTCCAATATAGCCCTGATCTTCATCTTAAAATATGATCCAGATGTGACCTCACACCATGAGATACTGTTGTGGGGCCACAAATAAGAATGTCTTCCACAAATCCTGTAAGGCTTCTGTGAAAAAAAGCTAGATCCACAAACAGTGCAAGTGTTGTTTGTGAGCAGTCTCACCCTGAACATTATCTATTTCCTGGGGTATATAAGAAGGAAGTATCTTTATGCTTTTTTAGGACATAAAGAGAAAAAAAAAAGTACTATTTTTCTAATTACACTGTAGTATTTTCCTTTAAATAATACTGGGAAACTGGAAACAATAAATACTTTGCTGGTATTAGTATTGGTGTTATTGTTACAAATGGAAAGAAATATTTCATTGACCTTGGTAGCTCTGGGGCTTTTGTAGAGTGTAAATTGACCTTAGCCTTACTCCTTCCAAAGCTCTCTTTATTTAAAAGTCCAGCTTTAGCAACAGTTTCACTTCAATCACATAAAGTGAAAACCAAGCTTTATGTCAAAATGAGACACAGGATATATAGACAATAGGAAAACACTTTACATGCCAGAAGAACAAATAAAAATTAGGTTCTCTTTGCTTCAAAACAGCTCAAGAGCATAAGAGGCACCATGCTGAACTTCAGCTATCTTTAATTTCTTTTGTTGGCTGAGTTTCTTGTTCAGAGCATTTTTGATCCCCACTAGTATGTGAAACTCTCAGATGAAACTATTCACCATGCTGCATTTTACTTTCTGTCTTTAAAATTTAAATTCAGACATTTTTTCAGAATTGCTAGGTTTCACACATTTCTGAACAGATCCCGTCCTCTATCAGGTTGTACGCAGTGTGACAGAGAAGAACAGACAAATAAGCATCACAACTGTCTAAAGAGGCATAAAAAGTCACAAATGTCATCTATGCTATTCTAAATCACACCAGGAAGAAATCACAGTCTTCTGTTAAACTTCCATGCTACCACAGTTGGTTCCAGATATCTGGTCTTCACTTCTTACTAATTCCAAGTTAATAAAATGTCATGCTTCAGAATTCAAGAAAGGAATCAGATGTTTGCTTTACAACTATACTTGTCATAAAATGACACAGTTATAAATCCTTTACTTTAGTATCTTCCCTTCAATTTTTTCCCTGCTATGAAGAAAAGAGCTCTGTTTTTGCTAGAATATTTCAAGGGGCAATTAATCCGCTTAATTGTGTGTAACCTTCACACTGTATTGCACAAGCAAAGAAAAATGGTAGAGAAGACAGCCTAAACTACGCTAATAGCCACTTTTTGGTAAAGGCACGAGGAAGTGGAAATGAAAAACAGTGAAGCCTTACCCCATATCTAGAATGGGCTTTTTATTTTTAAATTACACTTGTCAGAGACAGAAAAAAACTTACTGGGAGAAACTGAAAGACTTTATAGGCTTATGGGATTTAGAGGGTGCAGGGTACATTTGCAAATTCCCACCCTCAGACGTATGGTGAGCTCCCTGGATTCAGAGTGGCCTTCCGTATGGTGAGAGGCTGTCAATAGACTGATATGTTACTAATTGTTCCATTGTTATCTTCACCCTGCAAGACATTCATTCTTGTAAGAATGCACTGGTGGACTCTGCGTAATGTTTCAAGTAGTGCTGAGACTGGAATTTTAATGAACCAGTGCTTTTAAAAGCAGCTGTCATACACCTTTGTGTCCAATTACAGAAGGAACTCAGCCCTTCTAGCTACAGTTAGCAGGCGTAAATGCACTTAATTTCTATTTTTTTTAAACACAGACTTCTGAACAAAAAAATACTCTTCTAGGAAGATATTACTACTTAACAGTATAATATAAAATAATAACTTTCATTAAAATTATAAAGAATACTGGACTGCTGGGGTGATACCATACAGCACAAAACAGAAGCTCCAGTGGCTGCTGCACTCATCAGATCCTGGCAGATATCTGCAGCTGCGCCATTCAAAGTTTCTGTAATGCTCGTGCTACAGACAGGAATAACGTATATTTTAGTCTGGCTCTCAAATGCTGGGAAAAAAAGGAGGTCTGATGCTAGCCTCCGTCTTCCAACAAGGGAACTGCACAGGAAAGGTGTCTGGTCCTGTGGAGACTGAACAAACTTCACTTCAAAGGTGAGGGATCAGTTACTCAGGCATGCTAGAGGTGTTCACCCACCCCCTCCTTCTGCCAGTCACTCCGCCGCCACCTCCCACCGCCGAGTTCCGACTCCCGCAGCCCGGGCCCGCGTTCCGCCGCCCGGGCCCTCCCGCAGCCACCTCGGACAGCTCCTCCCCCCGCGCCCCGCTCCCGGCCCCGGCACGGCACGGCACGGCACGGCACGGCAGCCCCCTCCTCCTAAGATCCTCCGGGCGAGGCACCCGTACAGGTGAGGAGGGGGACGAAGGAGGGAGTTAATGGCAGAGTACAACAGCGTTCTTCCCCGCGTTTACCCCGCTTTGATCAACACGATTTACGGCCGGCTGAAGAAAGCATACCTGCCATTCACAGTCTGTTGTGACTGGTGCCTAGATCAACCTAATATTGGATTTCTCATATCTTCCTCGTGAGTATCTGAACAATTTCAGTGTCCCACACGTGTACTGTTGAAAAAAAAAAAACTTCAGAGCCACAGGCAGTCTCACGGGTATCTGAAGTTCTGAATTTGTTTAGGAAGTGACAGACAGACATCCCACTAAGCGACAAATAAAAGTACTTGCAACCTGTAAATTTATGCAAACGGAATCCCTCAGAATCATGTTCTCTGACCACAGAACTAATACAAAATGATATTGATCTGACAGATTTGAAAAACATAAGTATTCAAACCTATTTGCGCATACTCTCTAAGTAAAAAGATCTCTGCTTTAGTGTAGCGTGCTACTGCAACTTGAAGCCTGAGACCACAGGTAGTCAAATCACTTTTATTTCCACTGTAAGGAAAAAGCTGTTCTGCTGAAGAATCACCCAGGACTACAAGCTATCAGGCTATGACCTGCAGACTAACGAATGAGTAAGTATTTACACATCATTAGCCTTTTACCTTCATGACTGGTTTTGTTGCGTTGCAGCAGTGACCTCTTGGAGACAAAGCGATGACAAAAAATAGATGGTCTGTGAGAATCCTGTGAAGTGTGACTTAAACTCTCCCTTTGCAATTGTCCTTTGGAAACCTGTTCCAGGGTGAGTACATTTCAGGGATATTTCTGGTTTGTTTTGACCTGACTGTACAAACTGGAAGCAATATATCTTTCTTTATTAAAGGCTGAAGAAGCACTTGAACTAAGTTGACTTTCAAACTGCTTTTGTTAGCTCAGCTGCTTTGGGGTCAGTAAGGCCAGCTGAGCAAAAAGATGCAAGATATCTATCCTTTAACAGGTACCTATGTAAGGCTGGTACTCTCCTGCCCCTCTGCCTCCTAGAGAAGGGTAGTGAGACATGGGAGGCACAGATGAGCCCAAACCTCACCTTTGAGCCACTGGTCAGCACAGATAACCCACAGCATGCCCTAAGAACTAATGAACAAGCAACTCACTTCTCAGGCCTCATATTCAGTCAAACCCTTCACTGAAATTATACAAACCACAAGTCTCAGAATTAGCCCCAAATCTGAAATTCAGTCAATTTCAGACTCCAAATCTGAGTTCATAGATCTCCCCACATCAGTCTGGTGGTTTGAAACAATTTCTACTAGGATAAGAAAAATAACCTTGAGTCTCGAGTTTTGGTTTTGGTGTTTTCACCAAAAGGATGTGACATTCTTAAGATATTTTGTGTACAGATTTAAAATAATTTCCTTCCCTAACTGCTATGAAATAAATTCAATGTTTTTGGAAATGTAAATGACAGGCAAATGATTGAATGCTTCAAATAAAACATACAAAATAGTTACTCTTGAAGGAAGAAGTGTTTGGAATTCTGAATGATTTCTGTCTTTTTCTATCTCATGAGAGATGGGCACAACAAGTAATCAGGAAAGTTTTTCAGCTTAGTATGGGTACTAGCAAAGATAAGCATACCTCACTAGGATACTGAACACAGCCCTGATAACGATGAGCAAAAATCATGATTCCATATGATAGATATGATAGTGCTGCAATATCAGGCACGTTGCTGGACAGCTTTCACAGTACATTTCCATAGCTAGCTGCATTTGATATTTTCACTCCTCACTCAAGCATACCTTTTTGTAAAGTCTAAACATATTTTCTGCTTCAGAATGATAAGTGATACTCTTCTGTTCATGAATGCTAAATTGTTCCTCCAAACTAAGTAGATTAATAAACCTCAGAGCAATTTCCCAGTGTATATAAAAAAAGAATAAATATGTAAATTTAATTATGAAGGGTTTGTGGACTCCAGGTACATTACAGACGTTCCTAAAGCTGTAATAAAAAGATAACATAGAACTCAATCGAACCACCCTTACAAGAGTTTCACTGGTCTCCTTGTGTAACTTATTTCACCTTCAATAAATACTGAAAATGCAGCAGATACGTAGCTACTTGCCAAATGTAATTTAGTCAAAAGCTCAAGGAACTTATTATTAAGACTCTCCTTGTCATATTATAGAGCTCCCCTGAGTTCTGAACTGTTAATTACAGCGCAACAGGTAGAGAAGTCCAAAAACACAGGAGATATTTGGGTGCCTCTCTCATTGTGAATTCCCATTTGGTATCAAGTGGACTAGGGTCAACTTGTCTCCATAGATCTCACACTGCCAGTCTCTCTGGCTCTCAGGGAAATCTCATTTCAGAACAATCAGCTTGTAGGATCACATCATGCGCTTCAGTTCTGCCTACATTCACTGGAGATACTGAGACGAGAGTATTTCTTAACCACTTCTGTAACTGGGATGTAAGTATGTCAACTCACAGAAGTGTGCCTGACAGGAGTAGATGAAAAAGCAACTGTACACACACAAACACAGACACATACACACATTCCTCCAGCTTACAGTCAGATTTTCAAAGCAAGCCTTTAACACTTGGTTCACAGAACTCACTAAAATCTCATCACTTACTAAAGAGGTGAAAAAGAACTGAGACCTTTCAAATATGGAATGCCTGGAGGAAAACACACATGTATACATAAGAACGCCTCTGATCACAGCTTATAAATAGCTGGGTGGAATTCCAAAAGAGTAATTCTTTGCTGAACAAACAGGCACAGAAATATATATGTGCCAGACAAATTCAAATTAGCAGAAAAGCCATCTCAAAGAGACCCATCGAACAGGAAGTGTTAATTAAGTACTTAAAGCAGCACTTCTTTACAGGAGCAGTAACGCGAAGGAAGCTCTGCTTGCTTAGTATCAAAATAATCACCCAGAGAAAATGAAAAGGATGTGTGATTAGGACCAAAATTACGTCCTGTGGAAAAGTCACTTCGGCCAAGCCATTTAACAGCTTCTCTCGGCCTTTTTGGTCACCTATTCTTAATAAGATGGTGCTCAACTCATTTCTGCTTCAGACACTTCTTGGCAAGCAGGGGAGAAATCCTCCCGTCTTTACAATGACACTCATGAAAACCCCACTGAAAGGTGGGTGGCATGGCCAAACTCTACCAATTGTGTGGCTTGCTTAGGCCAACAGAAGCACCCCAAGCCACCACCAACAAACACTCTCCGTCTCAGCACACGACGTGAAGGCACCGTGAGTCCGGCTTGTTCCCCTGAGCACGCTGCCGGCCCCCCTAGGTAGGCAAACGCGGCCTGGGCCACAGCCTGTCACGGGGGAACCGTGCAGCACCCCGGCACGAAGGGCTCACGGCCGTCTGGTGGCCCGGCAGGTTTTTCGCAAGGCAGTTGTACCCTACTAATCCCCAGACCTTTGTCACGCAGGCTGGATGGCCGCAGGGTGGGGGGGGGACCCCGCGTCTCGGCCACCCGCTGCCGACCCCATCGCTCGGGGGTGGCGGGGGCTGCCTTCACCCAGGCGGAACCGCGGGCTGCTCCCCACCGCCCCGGCC
>WHYT01015406.1:90479-120373 GCA_009806455.1 Tetrax tetrax
TGCGTGGGGCTCAGCGTCCTCCTGGGGCTCAGGCCGGGGAGGGGAGAGGGCAGAGCACCCCCCTCACCCGCCGTCCCCGCGCTTCGCCTCTCAGACCCCCGCAGCCGCGGACAGCAGGGCAGGGCAGGGCAGGGAGAGGAAGGAGCAAAGGCGGCTGGTGGGCCCTGCCAAAAGCTGCGGCCTTGGCTGCTGGCGTGCCATGCCCAAACCCCGCTGTCCTGCTCTGCTTCCCCGGTCCTGTGCCCGTTGTGCCCCAGACCGGACCGGGCCGGGCCGGGCCGCTGGGTTTTGTGCCAAAGGGACATGGAAGGCAAGCCCTGCGATGCTCCACAGACCCCATGCCAGAGGGCAGGTCGTCCCACGGCAAGGCCTGTGTTGCCCCACCATCTACCGCAATGCTCTGGAAGGTGGTGGAGGAGGCCTGCACCTCCAGGGAGGTCCTGGGTGAAGGACCTTGGTGGCTGCTGGAAAGCCAGCAGTGGTTGCGAGGAGGATAATCTCTGTTTAAATATTATGGGGAAATACTCTACCCTGTACTCCTGGTGGGAAAATAGGGAGTAGAGGATACAGAAATGGCTTGTAGGATTTGCCCACTGGGGTTTTATCCTGGTAAGTTTGACTATCAAAATTATGAAGAAGCATTTATTTCTCAATGCAACTCCTTGACAATGGTCTCCTTCCCCCTCTCCATCCATAAGCGTGATTAAGGTGTATATAATATTAGGACTCAATTCCCTGTGCAATTATGGTAGAGTTTTGAGTTTCTTGATTATGATTTTCAAGCTTGGAGATCAATTGGTAAATGTAAGCAAAAAAAAACCAAAACAAAACCAAAACCAAGAGTGCTGTCGTGCTGTTGAAAGATATGAAGGAGAGTACAGAATGAAAGTTTAATTTATCTTATTTAATTATACTTGACATCATCCATTCCAAAATGTAAGCTAGTGAAGTTTGCATGATCTCTGTCTGTGATGACTGAGTAGCTAAGGCCTGGGATAGATCAGCAAAAAACTGTAATTGAAACCTCATCACATTTCTTCTTCACATGGATATGGCTGTTCTGAGTGACAGCTGGGGAAAGAGACAAGTATATACTTTACTGAGACAGGGAAGAGGACTGAAATCCACCTGGATGAGAAGCAAGAGCCGTAATTTAATCCAAGTGTTAAAACCTGGAGCTGGCTGCTTAAATTTATATAGAGACTCCTAAAAAAGTGTCCCTATTTTTCAAATGTGTTGAGCAATGTATTAATTTATCTGCATCTATCACCATCAGGAAAACTTAATTAAAAAGATAAAAGGAAGCCTAATGGTAACAAGGAAGCAGATGAGTAAGTATCATATTAGTTTAATTAGATCATAAAAGGTTCTAGACCACTTAAAAGGAAAGCTGGCATACTACCGTGTTACAAAGCCACAGAAAAAGCAAACCAAAATAACTACTGCAAAAGAACAGTAAGAAACACCAGACTATGTCTGGTACAGAAATGTGGCAAAGTATGAGTGGCATTGAAGAGATATAGGGAGAAAAAGGCACATGAGGTTTCAGGGTGGGCAGTGGGCAGGATTAAATTTACCCTGTGCAGAAGAGTTCTGGCCTTGGTTTTCACTGCCACAGAATGGATTTTTTTTTTTTTTTTTTTTTTTTTTTACTTCTTTTCACATATACTGGGAATCTCAGATGCTGTTTTCAATAAGTAAAAGGTCTGAATTGTCCCGGGAGGTGGGGAGGTGGTTGGTGCCTCTCTGTGCAGTAGCAACAAAATCAGCTGTGAGATGACGTCAGAGTTTAGGCCTTCCTTTAATTTTCTGTCTATTCAGTTTCTCATTAATCTCTTCTTAAAACTTTCTCTGCTTTTTTTTTCGAGCTCTTTTAGTGAGCAAGAGGAAATAACTGCAATACAATTGCTCCTGAAAACTAGCTAAAATTAAGTTAGACTTTACTCCTTCCTCCTTGGAGTTTCCATGGTTTGTGTGTTTCTCTTAAGGCTTTAACTATCTTTTTTTCACATTAAAGATTTCATGGTACCTTTTTGGAAGAGCTAGAATTGTCTGCAGCACTCAGCAGAAAAAAAAAAAAAAAGCTCTCCTACTGGTATAAAGCAATATAAGTGTAGCTGATATGTGCCTTACTGGAGCTTGCAATATCTTAGAGGAGTTGTGCAACCTTAGAAAAAAGTAATACAAACATGCTATACAACTTGTGAAGGCTAGAGACATATTTTATTTCCATGTTCTGCAATACTAGAATAATATATATTGAATTTTATTGGAGACCTCTACATACTTCTTGTTTCCTGTCAAAGTACAATGTTGCTGTTCTTTTCTGCTAGTGTTTTGTCCTTAAAAATATTTATTTAAAAAAGCATGTTGAAATTCTAGGCTCTTTTTGTCATGATTTGTCTTTCTCATTTTCATTTCATCAAATATAATTTCATGGACGTGACCTTGAAAAAAAAAAAGTTGATAACTTATGGCATCTGTAGAAACTTAAAGAAGCGTTTTAAAAAAGACTTAGGCAGGTGAAACAGAGATGTTTTAAACATCCTGATGAGCAAGCTGTTTTTAATTTGATCTTCTTATTATAGAATGATAGACTTTGGCTTTGATCCTGGATGTAGAGTCAAGCTGGCAGTTTCTGTATGGGGAGCTATAAAAGAAAAAACTGTAATAAAAGTGTCCCAATGAAATGGAAAAGAATTAAAGGTAGTCCGCCCATGGATCATTCTTGAAATGTTGAAGTTATTTTAAAAATGAACTCAGCTATGGAAAAAGACCAAAAGAACTAATACCTTAGGAGACTAGCTGCCTGTACAGCTACCAAGCACAACTGCTGAGCAAGCAAAAATCTAAATTCTATTTAAACCTTTTTTAGCTTTGTATGATTTTGAGACATCCTGGAATAACTGTGAAATGAGTAGGATTGCATGTGTGAAAAAACCTCAATACACTTAATGCATAGAAATGATAGGAATAAATTATTTTGCTGTATTGTTTACTGTTACAAAGTTCTCAGAGACAATCATAGGTAAGATTGTATGCATGACAATATGGTTTTATTTTTTGTGTTTAATTTTTTTTTGATAGTAATGAAACATACAGAGGAATCAGTCATGAAAATGTGAACATTTGCCTGCGAAAAAGTGACATGCATCTACATGTATAATTTTTTTCCTGAAGGCTAAGATAATCCAGGTTACTTTGTGTAGATCTAGGATTATACATAAATACATAAATAACTATTGTATCGACAAGTTATTACTACATGGTGACCTGATATGTATGTAGCCCTGCATCTCAACATTAATTTCCAATCTGTAGAACTGTCTTAAGAACATTCTAAGCGAATTACTTAGGAACATAGCAAGTAATTTCACAGGCGAGGAATATTTTCAGCTTTTTGAGGCATTTGAGTGTTTCAGTGCTGGGAGAGGCAGCAAGGTCCTACAGGAACATACACAGCACAGTGTAGTGCACAGTGTAGCAAGTGGAGGCTTGCCTCTTTGTACTCCTTAAAAAAATATCTTTAGAGATTGGAGTTAAGAGAGGAAAAAGTAACTGAATTTTACTTATTTTGCCCTTCAACTTCTTCTACCTAGGTCAGCCTATTGTTATCATTTGTATAAGCTTTGGTGACAGCTGATTTCATCCATAGAAAACTAATGAAGTCCCTTTTCATCACAGTTTATGGTGACCATAGATAAGAAATCACATCACAGAGGAATGCTGAAATTGAGAACATTGCATTTTTTAAATGCTTTGATAAAACAATAGTATTTAGCAAACATTTAAAAAAAAAAATAGATGCTAATGATTACCTAGAATGCAGGTAAAATAATTGAGTGTGCTTTTTTTAATTTGAGGCCAGTCCACCAGATGGGAAGTTTGCAACTGTTTTTAATACCATAAAGCCAGGGAGCACATACAAAATTTCAAAACACAGAGTAATCAATTCCTGTCTAATATATCTCATCTTAATGAGAAAATAATCCAATAAAAATAATAATATATCTGAGTACTGTGAACATTTCTAGTTGTCATGTCTAGTTGGCACGGGACCATGTTGCTTCATTTGCTTCTTTTATCATTAAAGTAACTGAAATTCTTTTGTCTTTAGAATCCAGTAATTTGAAGAGTAAAACCTTTATGGAGTTAACTGAGCATGAGCCATCAGGCACAATGCTTTTATATCTGAATTCCAGAATTAGGCTGTTGGCAAAGGTGCCTTGCGTGCCTTGCTTTGGTTCCACTCTTTAGCTTTCTAAGCAAACATGAAGGCTGAAATTAGAGAAAGAAATGAAAAGTGTGATTCTGGATACAGTTCAGTGAATAGCCAAATGAGGCTCAAGGAAATGCACAAAGCTGTGTCTTATGTGTGGAAGAATACTGTAACTAAGCACTCAAAATTGCAGGATTTTTCCTTATAGCCTGCAACCTGTGCCTTATGACTTCGGACCTTAAAGTTTAACTGCCATATATTTAGCCTGGAAAAGAGAAGGCTCTAGGGAGACCTTATAGCCGCCTTCCAGTACCTAAAGGGGGCCTACAAGTAAGATGGGGAGAAACTCTTTACCAGGGCCTGTTGTGATAGAACAAGGGGTAATGCTTTTAAATTAAAAGAGAGTGCATTTAGACTAGGTATCAGGAAAAAATTGTCTACAGTGAGAGTGGTAGAACACTGGAACAGGTTGCCCACAGAGGTGGTGGATGCCCCATCCCTGGAAACGTTCAAAGCCAGGTTGGATGAGGCTCTGAGCAACCTTGTTTTATCTCCACAGTGTGCATGGTGACAGTGGAAACATGGTGACAGTGGAAAAAAAGGGCAAAATATAAGATAATATTCTACTGCTGCTCCAGCAATTCTGCATAATGACTCATTATGTGATATACCATACATGTAGCTACTCTGATACATACGTAATTATGAAATTATTGAATCTTGCCGATGGTTGCTCTTTACAACTCTTCACAAATGGCATAAATGGAATTGGAAGGGCTCTGTTCACCCACACGCCGTTTTGAGATTTATTTTACTGAAGACATAATGAAGCAGAACACTTTCTTGATAGAAGATAATGACAGCAAATGACAAAATTATTTTAAAGCTCAAGTCTCTTGGCAACACATTGAAATGGATGAGTGGGTGAACACTAATTTGTAGAACCTTGAGCAAGTTTGAGGAAATAGGTTAACTTACATAGCCAAAGATCTGGAGGGTGAAGTGGAGAACGGCGTTCAGAATTATTTCCTAATCAACTCTCAAAAATAACCTATTGGCACATGATCTGACCTTTTGGCCTATTTCAAGAACTTGAAAATGCTTGGTGCCGTTGACATCCTTTCTAGCCAGAGCTAAACAATCATTACATTGCCAATTTTTTTTACCAGGGGCTTTATCACAAGACTCAGAGTATTGGTGGGCTGTGTTTAAGCCTCAGCTTTTTTAGTGGCCTGAACACATTAGAATATTAACATCCACTTGTAAACTAATATTCTAGCCCAAAAAAGCATGAAGAAAAAGTTGAAAAATGTAATGCTAACATGTTGTAAACACTCTGAAGGCAAGCAGAACTCATCTTCTATAATTTTTTAAAATCTTATGACTTTTAAGCCAGTCTCACAATTTTCTGGGGAATGACTCATGATTTTTTAACACTTTTAGTTGTCAGTCCTGTTCTGTACACATCTAGGGAATTGAAGTTATTCTTGACAGTCTTATTTTGTAGACTGTAAAGTCTTTGTGATAAGGACATCATTTCAGTCTGTGTTTAAGTATTGCTTTTTTAGTAGAGTCCTGCTCCACAATTGGGTCTTAGTGCACTTTCAGTGCCTATATAATGAAAAATATAACAACAATCTCAAAATAATAATCAGAGAAGGCCATTTGCAGTGGTCTCTATGCCCCAAATACCTTAACTATTCAGTATTACCAGAATAAAAAATTGGAGGGGAGGGTAGGAAACCCTAATTCCTGAGAAGATTTTGCAGATATTTTTTGTCTTTGAAAAAGATTTTAACACTATTTTCTGGCAGGCAGTTTGGGCTGCAGTATGGAGGGAAATATGGAACTTGCGTTGCTGTTGGGATAGACAAGTGCTGACTAATGGCAGAAGTCAGGAAATGAGAACATGAAGGTGTATTTGGAGAAAAAAATGGAGAGCAGCAGAAGAAAAATGATGCTGAATTTATCCAGGAACACTGGGATTCTAGCTTGTACTAGAAAAATCATGTTGCAATTCAATGCACATATTTACATTTGTTGTCTATGAGAACATATACCTGTAACGGCCCATTTGCAAGCAGCGGAAAATGAGGAGATTTGGGAAAAATTGTGTCGTTAAATTCTGACTATTAACTTCTGCAGCATACTCAGTGCTACGGTTGATACTGGAGTTACTAAGGATCTTAAAAATTTAGGATAATCATAGGTGGAGTATAAGAAGTTGCATTGGAGCTGTGCCATTGAGCCGTATTTGTTTACGTTTTTCAGAAAGACTGGGAAACAAAGTATGTCTAGAAGGATTAGTCAAACAGTGAAAAAGTTTAAAGTGTTACCTGGCAGTAACAGCCTCCCTGTCTAACAGGGCTACATGACTGGAAAACAAAGAGGCCATTTTTCTTTTCTTTTGTGACAGGGCCAAAAATACTGGGGGGATCTGAAGAAGATTTTTCCTTTGACATTTCCTCATTAAAATATTTTTGTGATCCTGTGTTATCTGATGACTGATATTCACAAGTATTACTGTTTCACCCTATACCATGGGGCTCCAGGGTATGACTGTGACTCTGGAAGTGGCAGGGAACCACACATGGCAGAAAGAAGGGAGGTGGACAAGAAGCAGCAGCAGATCATCTTTTCTGTCTTAAGAAAAGACTTCTGCCCTTCTCTGAAGACTTATGAACCATAAGAGGGGTCCTTTCCATCCACTCACCCATAACTATGAAGGATTGATGGTGGAAGATAATGCTGACCCTTACAGCTTTCATTCTGTGTATCCTTCCTCCATGCTTTGAAACTTCTGAGAAAGACAATTTCTGCAAGAGCTGGAGGATGAAAGCTGACAAAGGATGTATTGCCCCAGGAGGAACAGAATGACCATCATGTGTTAGCATGTCTCTGCAAACTTAGATGAAGGGATGGATGGCTGACAAATTACAGCCCTCCCTGAATTGCAATGAAACGAACATCAGCAGCTGTAGCTGTAAGGAAAGAGCTGATATTTGAAAATTTCCCACTGTTTGGAGGCAATATCATTTTGAGACTTGAAGTGTAGCCATTGAGCTTCAGTTCAGCTACACTGGAAGTCATAGCCCATGTTTTCATGGTTGCAAGAAAACCTTAAATGGCCACAAATCTGTCTCAGTGCATTAGTTGCAGAAAAAGCCCGCTAGGAACAAGGAGGAGAAATGAATGCAGTGCAGTGCAGAGGAGCCAGGTGAATACTCGGTCAGTGTGGTAAGTAAATCTTACATACAGCTGTTAGTATAGAAGAGACTATATTTTAGTTCAAATTATGCAAGCAGTGTAATGGTCATTGTTTCAGTATATCATGTGAAGGATATTGTTGATAGTAGTTCATAGAACACATGGGACTTACTGTCATTCTTAGTGTCTTCTTTTCTACCCTGTAAGTATTTCAGTCCTGTTTATGCCTTCTAGTTTATGCTTCAATTCTCAGGCTTGTGAAATTAGGATGATGATACTTGCTTCTCACCAGAGGTCCATCTAACACTGGTAAGAGAACAGTGCTGTACAGGAGGTAAGGATTTCTTTTTTATTAGTTACAGTAACCAAAAGAGAAACCTTGAGGCTTTGCCTTAGGGCTTTAGTCTAACTAATAATGATCTTCTAAGAAATCCTTTAGCTAGAGATCAGTAAACTTCAAAGTAGGAAATAGAAAGAAAAATATTAACAAATATCTTTTAATTTTTTAAAGTATTAGAATACAAGCTTTTTAACATCATGTTTTCATGGAAATTCTGCTAGGCTTGAAGCCACTAACTTTTCCAGGCAGCCAGAAACTTGTAGTCACCAGCAGCAAATAGGAGTTCAACCTGTGCTCTTAGCAAGCTTTATAATTAAGTTTATCTCTGAAAAGTTAAGCATATTTTCACAGTTGTAACAGAAATGTGTTCTGAAAATAGCCTTTAGAGAGGAAAACACTTTGGAGAAGTAGCAGTGGAAACTCTTCATCATCCAATAGGACATAAAGTCCCTCCATGCATCAGGACTTAACTGCAGTACAGCAAATCTGCATGGTAAGGTTTTCAACTGACTGAAATAAAAAAATATTTTAACAAGTGAGCAGCTTATTTTGTCCTGTGCTAGCAAAAGGACTGTGAAAGTGACCCCACGCTGCTGCTCAGTGTCAGCACGGCTAGTTCAGAAGCCCGAAGGAGGCAGCCCCTTCCCAAGGCAGCAGCAGAAAGTATTCAAGAAGCTCTTTGCAGATTTTCCTATACACATACATAAATTCATATACGTGTGTGTGTGTGTGTGTGTGTGTGTGTGTGTGTGTATGCTGCAGTGAACATTGAAGTCTGCCTCCTCTCCCTGTGCCAGCCCACTTTGTGAGGAGACCTCTGTGCTAGCACATCTCCTTACTTTTGTCCTCTTTTCATTTGCTAAAGAACAGTGGAGGACCTGGGACCAAGTGTGTAGCAGAATATTACCTTTCAAGCTAATAGATTCAATTGTAGGTTTGCTCAGAATTTTCACTGAGGTATCTCCAGCTCTCCAGGTTCTCTGGATCTGATGACCACATAAAGATATCACCATGGCAGTAGTCTCTCATATCCTCATGGAATCAACCAGCAGGAAGGAGGAAAACATGTTCTTTGTCAAAGCAGGAGTCTCATCACAGGAATCATATCGTTGTACAGTCCTCACTGAGGGGAACTCCTTTTCATTTAATGTGTCTGTGGGGTCTTCCAGTTACATCAGTCTAAAGAAATCCTGATTAATCTTAATTGCTGTTATTTTCAGATTAAGACCACCTGTTTTCTTGAAAATAAAAGTATATCCTGCATTGCAAATTAAAATTTAATGCCAGGGTAGAGCCTATTGTAGCACTGAATTGCCTAGTCTTGAATTTTGTGAATGTGAAGATCAACAGTAGGATCTTGAAATAAAGGTTATGATCAGTTCTACTTGACACAATCTCAAGGACAAGCCAATGAATCATATGCATAAGTTTATTTGGAAGAGGCTATATGATGAAAATAACCATCTAACAATTTCTTAATTTGTGTTGAATGAATAAGTGGATAATTCAAGGCTGATAATCCTGTCTACTGTTATGTCACCTTTACAGGAAGGTAAAGAGGAAATTCTGGTACATAAGGGGAGATCTTGTTCAGTAAAATGACTTTCAATGGTGGGTTGGTCACTCGGTTGTCAGATCCAGTGGCACTAGAAGTGATCACAAGTTGCAAGAAATACCAAAGAGTTCAACCTGGACAGAACAAGGCAGAAAATCTCAGAACATGGGACTTCTAAGTGTATGTGCTGAGAGAAAAATTGAATACACTGAACTAAAAGAACCAGTTAAGTTCTGAAGATCTGTGCTCCAATATTCCCAGTAGAATTATCCTAGCTGGGCAATTTGCAAGAGCTATTCTCTTAATGAAACCTCTACTGAATTTAGTAAACAGTCATAATTTTTTTTTTTAGATGCTTAGATTTTTCTCAGTTTGAAAAAGAAAACATTAAATATACAGTAGAGGGTATTTTTTTTTTTTTTTGGCAAGGAGGTTTGCAATTCATTGTTTAAAGTGTTTTTCCAGTTCCTATTATATATCACATTAGCTGTGAGTGTGATGCTGGAAGTTTGTTACTGCAGTTTTTCTGAATTCTGGAAGAGAAGGGCCTGAACATACAACAGAGGGAGTTGAGGCAAACCAATGCATTCCTGTGAATCAACAAACCAGAGGGGTAGCCTGGACTTGGGAGCGCACAGTCTGCATGTATCATCCAAGACACAAGAAGATTTGTCCATGGCAGCTTAATTGGTTATACTGAGCCTTTTTTTCCCTCTGTCTTTGCTAGAAGACAGACTGTTATTCCTTCAATACGTGTAGAAAGTGAGATAAACATTTTGGGTGGGCGTAAGTCAACAAAGAAAGATAGGCAATGGGATCTCCTCTGGTGGGACATGATAAACTCTGGAGCCAGAGGAAAACTGCAAGTTCCTACAAATGCTTGCCATAACTTATAGCTGTAAATAGGGAAGATAAACTAGGGATGATATAATTACAAGTGAAGTCAAATGGGAATACATGGTCCTAATTTTCTTGGGGAAATCACACCTGGATTACAAGATGTTGTGGTTTTGCTTAGTGAGGGGGGGCCTAAGGTGGCAGCTTCTGTAGGAAACTGCTAGAAGTCGCTCCCCTTTGTTCAGTGGACTTGGCCGGGCCTAGGGCGGACCCACTGCTGGCCAAGGCTGAGCCGATTTGGAGCAGAATGTCCCGCGATAATGCCTCTGCGATAACGTATTTAAGAAGGGGAAAACAGAAAAAAAAAGAAGAGAAGAGAAGATGTGACAAAGCTGAGCAAGGGCAGAGGCACAGAGGGGGAGGCGCAGGCCTCTGGGGCCTTGCAGGCCTCACCCTCTGGCCTCTCGCCAGGCGGCCAACTGGGCCCAACTCAGCCCGGCCTGGCTGCAAGAGGTGGAGAGGAGAGGAGATGGGATGAATAACGTGAAGAGATCCTGAGAGGCTTTTTGAGGCTTCTGCCAGCCCATTGTGAAGAATGAACTTTTATTGTGAGAGAAACAGCTGCAAACACCAAGGTCAGTGAAGAAGGAGGGGGAGGAGTAATGTGGCTCCTGGCCAAGATTCCCCTGCAGCCTGTGGTGACGACCATGGCGGAGCAGGTTGTCCCCCTGCAGCCCATGGAGGTCCACGGAGGAGCAGAGATCCACTTGGAGCTTGCAGCCCGTGAAAGACCCCGCACCGGGGGAGGTGGATGCCTGAATGTGGCTGTGGCCCGTGGAGGGCCCGTGGGACAGCCGTTCTGGAGAGACTGCACTCCGTGGAAGAGATAACCTACGCCGGAGCAGTTTAATGAAGGACTGTGGCATATGGGTGGGACCCCACGCTGGAGCAGGGGAGGGATGTGAGGAGTTCTTCCCCCAACTGTGAAGCAGCAGCATAAAACAACGCATAATGGACTGACCGCGATCCCCATTCCCTCTTCCCCCCTGTGCCGCTCGGGGGGGGGAAGGTAGATAATGTTAAGCTCGGGAAGTGGGAGGGATGGAGGAGGTTCATCTTGTTTCTCTGTCTCATTATCCTGCTAGTTGTAGTAATAAATGAATAGTTTTCCCCAAGTCGAGTCTGTTTTTTGCCCGTGACGGTAAGGATTTCTCCCTGTCCTTATCTCAAACCTCGAGTCGTTTTTTCTTAAATTCACGGCACATCATGGCACAGACTTAACAGTGCTAGAAGACTTGTGAAGAGGTCTTTTCTAGACTCACTCATTATAACTCTGCAGAAATTCCCCTATAAACCAATTAGGAAAACTATAGCCTGCTTCAATTTTGCCAGGTCATCACATACGTATAAAAAGCCTTGACAAATTACATGGCATTTACCTGTGAAGTATGACTTTTCTCTTCTTTGAAGTTTAATATTTTCTGCTTTGGATGGCTCAGTGTTGCAAATCTGAAATCTAAAAATATGCCAGGGTCACTGCTTTTCTTGTGAAGCTGTTATGTATAATTAAATACAAAACTTTTGTTTGAAGGTACCTTCTGGGTAACAGAATAGTGCTGGCATTATGAGAATAATGCTGGGTTGTCTGCATGCTACCTTATCAGTAAATGTTTTATGAGTTTTGCAGGTCTGCTGAAAACTGACAAGTCAATTTGAGAGTTGTGGCCATGTACAGCTATCAGTATGGTGCCTGTAAGTTGGCAGCCCTTCTGTTTTTTCAGTCTGTGGGTTCAGCTGGCCTTCTGCCATTGCATCTGACAAGATCTCAATGCCTTTTTTACATTTGCCCCTTTCATGCATCTAATAGGCAGCAGCAAAGCAATACGTTCCCTAACAAGGTGGCAGTAAAAGCTAATAGGGAATTTGCTGAGGAAGATAAAATTAAAGAAATACAAAGCTAAAACAAGAAGATTAGAAGACAGAAAAATATTTCCTCTTGGCTCCCTCACTGTAGACAGACTGGTATTACTTTTTCCTTTGTTGTTTTCTTGGTGAGAGGACAGACTCACTGAATATATGGACATTTAATAAAATTGGAATTGTTATAATTTTTTATTGCAAGATGTATTTAAAATATATTAACATCTATTTTGTTCTATTTTATTTAGTTCTGTTTTATTTTCTTAGATTTTATTTCTGTGTGCTTAAGGGCCAATCCAAGTAATCTGATTTCCCATTTTAACACAGGACTAACATCATTGTGGTCAACTGGATTACTAGAATTGTACCAGAGAAACTTCTCTGTATGTATATTATGCTAAATATGCTTTTGACAGTTCAAATTTAAGCCTGCACAACAAAAGACTACAATAACCACAACAAAAGCTCTTAAATTGTTGTTTTTTCTTGTGCTGATTAATTTCTTATTATTTATATAGCATTGTTTTGTTTGTATAATTTATTTTGCTGAAATGGTAGTATAATAAACATAATCATAATTATAGTAATAACTAGTCAAATCATTACAATTCTTTTGTGCAAGAATAGGCTTTGTATTATCATTTTTCTTAGGAGCTGTCATGTTAAAATAAGGTTACTGCTTCTGATTACGTATTTTACTCCATGTCATTTAATAGGTTCCTTATTGCTGAGTGAGATTCTAAAAATTCAGTTCCTTGGAATTTATGTAGTTGGAAAATAGGACTCGACTAGAAATAGTTCAAAATTGCTTCGGTTTTGTGTTCTCAGCAGTAGACAGATTGCCTCATTTTTTCTCATGCCATGCCCTCCTTTGACTTGATCATCTTCAACACTTTGAAAACTAGGCTTCAGTATCTTCTGCTGGATACTCTACATCACTGCTTGCTTTGAAAATGCTAGTCTGATCATTGTGAATTGACTCTTTCCGGAGAGTGAGGATGTAAATATGATCTTAAATGCTGTATTTTCCCCATTTTATCCCACCATGCGTATCTATTTTGCTTTCATTTGTTGCCTTTTTTTTGTGTGTGTGGTAGGTTTTCAGCAAGCTTTGCTTTGTGCACTTGGATCTGCAGGCTAAGCATGATGGATTTGTCTGTTTCACTTTCCCTTTGTGTTTACTGAAAGTGGCCTTGTACCACGAAGTACTTGTTTCACCTCGCTGCATTGCAACAGAGCTTACACAAGCAATCACAATACTAATGCTATTCTAAGAAATAATTGCAGAGATATTCTACTTTTTAAAAGTAGGAAAGAGATATTTTCTTCTAATGTCTTTGAGACAAGGCAGTACTACTTTTAATTTTGCCATGGACCCTTTGAAATTTCTGACTTCAGCAAGCTGGATCGTGCTCCACTGTTACTATTATTCTGATCTCCTTATGTGCCTAATTGAGAGATTTATGTTTTGAAGGCCCAGAAAGCCTTCAGTGCCTGTAGTGTAAAATTCTTTACTCAGGGAAACTCAAGAAGTATCTTTGCTGTTCCTCTGTGTTACAAACCATCTCTAAATTTATTTCTGGTGATTTTGGGCAGCTTGCATTTAGCAAGGTAGGAACATTAGAGAGAAATTGAATTACATTATAGTTTATTTTCACAGAATGATGTTTTCTTGCCTCTTTTTATTCATTTTTTGATCTACATTGTTTTGGAAAAAGAGAGAATCTGATTGTTAATTATCTGTGCATTTAGTTAAAAAGTACTTGAAAATGGCATCTGATTTTGGTAGAAGACTTGGGTGTCCTTTGTACATGGTCCAGATTTGAAAGTGGAGGATGAATGAGAGGGAATGCTGTTGCATCTAATGAGTCAGTCATGCTACTGTTGTCAGATACATGAACTGCCAACCTTACAATACCTTGGCAGTCAGGCTGACACTAACTGCAAAATCATTACTGTATCTGTAATCTGTATATATCTCAATTTTGCATGTTGCACAATCTTCTATATACCATCTATAAGAAACATGTAGCTATATTTTCCGTATATGTGAATGTTGCCACATGTCAGAAATTGATCTCTTTGTAGAAATACACAGTGCACACTTAAGAAAAAATGCTGTCCTTGGTCTCATCTAGGTTTTCCTTTCTACATTCCTCCACACAGCAAGAAAACATCAGGTTCAGTTCAAGCTGGTTATTGTCCAAGTATGTACCAGGTATCGTATGCTACCTTAAACAATATTTTTCCCTGAAGCTCTGATCAGAGAGAGAGGTCCTGAAGGTGTGCTCAGAGAGTGTGATCCATGTGCTCAGAGTAAGGTGGAGGTTGTGAGCAGGTAGGCAGTCATTGCTTTTCAAATTTCCATGGAACTCTAGGCAATGTCCCTGAAAAGAAGGCAGATTTTTCATGTGTGTGCAAGCAGCATAAGTAAGCACAGCCTTGCAAAAGCAGTGAAAAGGATTTTTGTTGTTGTTGTTGTTGTTGTTATTTTTATCAGCTACCCACTAATTCAATCCAGTGAATTAGCCAAAACACTCCACATCTGTATTTTTATATCAGTATGTCTCTTTGTTGAGATCCAAGTGAGTTCCTGAGTACATTTTCACTAACTGGTTATATTTCTTTGCAAAAATATCAAAGAATTGCTATTTGTTGCTTAGAGAAATCAACAGATGCTCTCAAAACAAGTGTGAAATAGCTGTAATAAAAGGTAGCTTAAAATTAACACAGTTGTCTTTATTCAATGTTTATTCTGTTTCCTTTTGGGCATTGAATACAGAGCAACCTTGACAGATGTTAAAGCAACGGGACTATGTTATTTGGTAGAGATGGTAGGAAGGGAAAGAAAAGGGAACAATCATTAAAGAAGCTTCTGACAGTTTTCTTCATGATTTCTAATAATATAAGTGAACTATAATAGATGTAATTTCTAACTACATTAAATGCTTGTTGTGGAGAAAAGGAACTGTTTGCTTGACAGTTGTGTTATCAGTGCTCTAAATTGCTTTGCTTATGCTGGAAACAAGTAATAATTATTCTTTTTTTTGCCTACCATCATAGCAATGCGTAACTTCATAAATGAAAAGAATGAGGGATTTTAAAATAAAGACACATGAGGAACACAGTAAATTGGTTATTAAATAATACCAAAACATATTGCTACACAGATGCAACAGAAGGCACTGAAAAATATGAACTCTTGATTAACTGTGAGTAAATTACAATCTAACCTTTCAATGAATGCTGTGATATAGTAAGGAATTGACTTCACAGAGGTCTGTTCATTTTTGTGCTATGGAAACAAAACTGTAACTGTAGGCAGCATTTAGTATGTAATTAGGATGCAGTCAGAAATCCATGAATCCAAATCCTCTTGTAGGACACCATTAAACAGCTGGTTTATGTGGAGCGAATTCCTGACAAACAAGATATAGTGCAACAAGCTTTTCCATGGAAGAATTCAGGCTCCAAGCAGATAAGGCAAGGGAATTACAATTAACATTCAAGGCCAGGTTGGATGGGGCTCTGAGCAACCTGATGCAGTTGGAGATGTCCCTGCTCCTTGCAGGGGGGTTGGACTAGATGACCTTTAAGGGTCCTTTCCAACCCAAACTATTGTATGATTCTACAATTGAAAGGCCATTGTCTTGCAAAGCAAATTCAAGGGTGGACCTAGGATAAAGGATCCGTTTTTTATCGCTAATGAAATGTTTAAGTGGGCTAATGAAGGAAGTGTGTGTATGTGTGTATATGCACTTATTACTGACAAGAAAAATCACAGTTTCTACAGATTCAAATTAAATTACTACAATAGAGCAGTTTATATATATATGTATCTCCAAATGTAATAAATACTGTACTTATGAAATTGTCAATTGTAGCTATGCAATCAAGCCTGACAAGAGTTTTATTATAGCTGTATAATCAATCTTCAAAAGCCTGTAGCTTGCAGGATTAGTTTCTATTGGACTTTGATTCCTTTTTTTTTCTACATATATATTGTTACATAGTTTTTAACTACAATGCCATGTGATATTTTCTTACACAGGATCAGAGCATAACAGAAATAAACAGACCTGAAAAGGCACAGATAATGTGATACCCACATAATAATGTGATGCTATCTCTGCACAGCATTTCCAGTCAAACATTCAGATCTGTGTTGCAAGCACTGGCCTGCTCCAAATCAACAGCCACCTTTTGCTTTTCCTGAATTTGCATTTAGGATTCATAAAAAGCAGCAAATGAATAATGGAAACAGTGATAAGTGTTAAGAAAACCTGTATTTACAGCTGTTAAAAATCAGCTGTATTTATTTCCTGTTCTTTTTGTTGTCCGTCTTCTGTCTGGTGTGAAAGAGAGGATTACCTGTCTCTTAGGGTGGAAGGAGAACCTGTTGAGACTAGCTGGAGTGGAGGAGATTACTTTCCTTACTGGAGTACCAGTCTAATTGCTGTGCCTACAGCTTGGTTAAGCTCTTCAGCAGCAGATGTGAGAAGGTCTTGCCTCACCACTCTGTGCCATCAGGACTGAGAAACAGTGAGAGCTGTTTTGTGATCAGCCCTCTCTTCTGATGCCCTTCTACCCATAACACATAAAGTTTCTATACAGTTTAAGAGGGACTTTGAAGTTCCTCATGGATGTATTACCAGCATTTTTTAACTTCAGCAAAGCAACATATTCTCTAGTCCTGTTCTTAGGAATAATAGAATACTTCTGATGAAATTTTGCCATTAAAATTAAGATAAATTATCAGCCCTTGACAGACAGCTGTTATATACTATTTCAATTGGGTGATTTAATTTAAATAAAAACTAGAAAAGCTAGCTGAAAGTCAGGTCATCAGAATGGGAAAATGCTAATTTATGCTAGTGTACCAGTCCCCAGGATATAGTTTTGGCCACTTTATTTCTCTTACTGTCTTTACCAAATTTTAAAAATATATTTTATAGAACAAGCTTGTGACACAAATGAACTTATTAGCTTAGGTGTAAAGTGCTTTAAGTGCAAGGAGTAGCAGTGAGAGCCATGGTGTTTAAAAGAGCTGATGCTTTGACAGAAAATAATACTGGGCCAAAGCTACTTAAAGAAAGCTGGAGACAGATGTGTTGAACTTTATTAAGACATTTTCTGAAGGTCAGAGGATGCACATCTGTTTTTTCCCCTGGCACTGCAGTGGCCTCTGCTCAGTTCTCGACACCAATTACTCTTAATCTAGTACGAAAACACTGTACCAGAGAGTGGTGTGCATGGCTGACTTTGGCTCAGGCTGACATGAATTAATATTGCTTTTGCAATTGCAGGAGCATTTATTTGAGGTAAACTTTTCTCGTATTTATAGACACCAATCAAAATTCCACGGATGGGAAAGCAGGAAGAAAGGTCAGTACTTGATAAACTTCAGTCTATTTGTTTCTAAGCCACAGGTAGGTGTGTAGTAGTGTAGATGTGAAAAAGAGTCTACAGCATTTTTTCAGCATCCTTCAGCTGCCTTTGTGTGGATCCCACAAGGTCAAGGCAGAACTGTGGTTCTTCTACCTGTAGGAGAATAGTGGATACTGTCTCAAGCATATTTGACTTGTACCTGCCAGCTATAATGGCTTAGAGGGACAGGCAGGCTTATTCTGCACTGGAGCAAGCACGCTGCTTTGTCTGAAGGCTGTAATTTAATTTATGTGATGAGGGAGTTATTAGTGCCCTGGCTGGATTTCCTGATCCCCTTAACCCAGCTGAATGATAACTTATGGAGTGGGAAGGGTTTTCAGTCTTTTATTTGTAAGTATGATCACTTCACAAAGATGTTGAAGAGGAAACAGTAGGAAGGCAAAATAACGCACAGCCAAGTCAGCTTACCTTTACTGTGGAAAAATAGACCTGAGTATGCATTCTTTGTCTGCTACCTTCTGCATTGCATCTTGTGCTTTCTGTTACCAAATCAGCCGAACGAATGCCACTGAGTGAGACTCTGCATTTTAAATGTCTCTGTGCTTCAGAGAAGGAAAAAGAAGCAAAGGGTGGCAGTGCTCAGTTCAGTAGTGACAAATACATTCTTCTGCCTGTTGCTGGCTCAGTTGTTCAGAGAACAAATTGAATACATAGATTAAGACCCAGTAGTTTCAGCATGGAAACCACAGGTCTTGGAAAGGAAGTTTTCCACTTACGGTCCTCTCTTCCAAGGATGTATTTATCTTCATCTTTACTGCTTTTTTAATGTATCATGCAGAAAGTATTTTTAACTGACTTGCCAGGGAAACCGATTCAGAAATCCTATGTTTCCATTAAATAAAATGCCATCATGGTGAATATAAGACCAGCAAAAGCTCTTTGAAGTCTAATTAATTATTTTAAGGTGGTTGTCTATTTGGGAGGAAACTATTTCGCAAATATTTAGCCCTTCATTTAAATGTAAATTATTTCAGAAGTTAGAAATTCCAGACCAAAATAATGAAAAGCTTTCTAGATAATAATAAACTAACCCTTCCCCGTGCAGAAAAGCATGCAAGAGTGTTTGCCTAATAAGTTTGAACTGCTGAGATGTGTATGCTCAGCAGCAGCAAATACATCCTGTACTTAGATCATGTTGTAAACATCAGCATGCACTTGTTTGTGGTGGGGCTGGACTTAGACCTCTCCAACTATATCCAGTTTGAGGGGAGAAAATCTTTGCTTTTAATATAGCTGACCAAATGATTCAGTGCTCAAGATCTTTTAGTGCTGCTCAATGTAGGGAAAAGGAAACAAGGAAGATATTTATTTTCTCCTTGTTCCAGGACCACATTCCTGGCACTGTGTTTTGAATATATGAAGGATTGACAAAGTGTGCCATAACCAGCCTGTAAATTTCTCCAAAGATATAAAAGTCCCAGACCCAAAATTTTTGGATCTGGAAAAATATTGTCAATTATCTAGCAGTTAATAGACTAGATAAAACTGTGAATTATTCTTTTGACTGCAGGTGATTATAAAGCATGGCATAGATTATTATGTCCAGATTTAACTCTGTCCCATTGAAGTCTATTTTTGTTTCAGCTTGTGATGCTGATGTAACAAGATTTTTTAATAGGAATGTGTTTCTCATTCTGAAGAAAAATGGAACTATCCTAGCTTCTATCTCTGTGTTTCCAAACAGTATCATACAACCTTGAGCCATTTTGCTAAAGTACACTCTGACAGGCAAACAAAATACAATGGAAGGTACTATTTTGATAGTTCAATTCCATCTAAACTAGCAGATCCTTGAAAACATGGGGTTTTAAAAATTTCCGTGTTTTAAGCCACAGAGTAACTTAAAACAGGCATGAAAACTTTCAAGTCCTTGTTTCTTTCCTTTAAAGATTATTCTGTTGATTTTGTCTGAAGTCAATATCTAACATGCCTTTGTAAGTGAAAAGACATTCAGGTCTGGAAATAGAGCCCTCAAGGTATTTTCCTTCAGAATGCTTTTATTATCATTACAGTTTCTACGAAGTGAGAGATAGTCTTTGCAAGTGTTAATTTTACCCCGCAAAAATACTGATCAAGGAATTCTAAATTTAAGAAAAGTACAAAAATCGTTTGTCTCAAGTCAGTCTGATATTAACCTGAATGTCCCTATTTTGAGGCATTGTCTGAAGGGAATTGAAGTTCAGAGTCTCAGCATCTCTCATGTCTCAGCTCTCTGGCTGGTCCATGTCTCCTGCTGCACAGCTTTGTCTGCTGCTTGCTCACAGGCTGAAGCCATGCCTCCCTGGCTCTGTGGCTGCAATGTTCTGCAGGACAGAAGCTGGGGTCCAAACAGACACCGCTCTCTATGGAGATGAAGTGAAGTACCAGAAGTATCTGGGATGCAGGACTGATCTGACACAAACACATCTCTGCACAGATCTGTGGTAAAAATAACAGGTAGTTTCAGAATTCCACTTGTGGGGCTTTGCTATGCAAAGAACTAGCTACTTCAAATTTTCATTTTGATTCTTGAGAGAAGCTAATTTTGTTATTTTTAAAAGGCAGAATTTTAATTTAATGCCCAACTCTGTCCAGAATAAACATTTCTTTCATGGCATCATCCTGTTACCTCATAAAGAAATACAGCAAAAGTTCAAAGGCAAATAATTCCCAGCAGTCACATTCTGCTCTTTGCACTACAGGGTGTCGAAAACAGAATACAACTTAAAACAAATTGGCCTAATGAAGTTAATATGCAAGTGTATTTATTATTGTCAGGGCACTAGAGCATGAAAAATAAAACCCCAGTGGGAACAGAGTTGAGTGGCTTCAATATGTTCACAGAAAAAGATAAATTAGGGATAGTAGGGACCTTAAGAAATCATTTACTTAATTTCTCTTTTCTAGGTATGGTTGTGTATTGAGTTTGCGTGGCAAGATTTTGTTACCAGCTGTCTACAGGAGTGGCTTCTGTGAGAAGCTTCCCCCACGTCCAACAGAGCCAGTGCTAGCTGGCTCCAAGATGGACCCACTGCTGGCCAAAGCTGGGGCCCTCAGTGACAGTGATAGCGCCTCTCTGATAACTTATTTAAGAAGAAGAAAAAGTTACTGCACAACAGCCACTGCAGCCAGAGAGAGGAGTGAGAAGATGTGAAAGAAACAGCCCTGCAGACACCAAGGTCAGTGAAGAAGGAGGGGGAGGAGTAATGCAGCTCCTGGCCAAGATTCCCCTGCAGCCCGTGGTGATGATCATGGTGGAGCAGGTTGTCCCCCTGCAGCCCATGGAGGTCCACGGAGGGGCAGAGATTCACCTGCAGCCTGGGGAGGACCCCATGTTTTTAACTTGTCTTTTTTCTTCTTAATCCTAATTTGGTTTTGGCCACAATAACATGTTCTGACAATGAGCTGGTTTCTCAGTAGTGGAATGCGAGAGTAGAGGAGTTTTTCTATGACACATGTGGGTTTGAAAGTAAATAAGGTAATTGCAGTTCTGCCAGCAATGATCTGCTGGTGCTGTTGATGATAAGACAGTAAAAAGACAAAGGGAAGCGGAGATGCTGAGGCAGTCTAAATAAGAACATAATTTTCTGTCTAGCAGAGCTGGTTTTTTTAAAAAGTGCAGCTTAAAAAACATCGATGTGCAATGTTTGTGGTCACAGGGGCTTTCCAGAAGTACCAGAGCAGCGTGAGGACAAGGCTTTATTCCGCCATAGGATGTGGTGCTGTCCTGGTAATGCAAAGGGTGGAAGAAGGGAAAAGAATGCAGTAGGGACATCTTTTCTCTTTTTGCTCCTTATATGTTGCTGTTCATTCTTTCTACCTACTGCTCAGCATTTAGACGGTGAGCAGTTCATTTTGCTCAACAACACATGCAAGCTTTTCTTCCTTTATTCCATGCCAGTCCTTATGAAAGATAACAGGCAGATGGGTTTAGAAGCTGAAGCTCTCTACCTACAATAAAAATGTCCAACACAGACATCAACCAATGTAAGCAACCCTGTGCTGCCTAACATGTTGGGGCTAAGGGGAGCTGAGTTTTGATTGCATTAATTTTCTGTTTTCTGTGCAATAACTGTTAACAGGATACCTATTGTGGCTTTTGGTGCTCAGTGCCCACCATTCAGTAGGAATAGGCTGGAGGCATCAAATAGGCATCAGATGACAACTGGATGAGTTTTGGACCAAAATCAACGTAGAAGAACTCATCTGTTTAATTTATTTAAAAGAGCTTATGTGGAGCTTATCACCAGAACATTTTTTATTATTCTGTTTCCCAGAGGATGAGGCTTATCTGTTCCTGCATTCTTGTCTGTGAATGTGCTTATGTGTGTCTGTGTGTGTTTGTTTCCTTCTCTTCTTGGAATGACTTTTGCACCTTGAGGATCCCAGCTACATGCCAAGCCAGTCTCAAGATACAAAATTCCCGCAAGAGTCATGACGCTGTGTGTCTGTGTGAGACAGACGACATCAGAACCCTGCTGAAGAAACAATGTAAGACACAGATCCATAAGAAATGAGGCTTCGTTAGTTACTCAGATCATTGAACTTCTTGGTTTTGTATATGTCAGTTGCATCCTCTTCTCTCCTTTGATTTATTCTATTAACAGCAGTGTCCTTGGTATGTGGCATCTTCTTAGTGGTTTACTTTCACCCTTGAAGAGGGTGAAGTTCTTCACCCTTGAAGAATTTTGTGTGATTCTGGAGTAGGGTTCATTTTTCTCCTCCAAGATCTGTTTCCAATATGCTGTCTTGCCTTAAGCATTTTCCTAGTCATCAGCACTATTTTTTATTTTTGTGAAGTAACAATTATTTTGACTGAAATGATCAACTCAAACTATTCAGACATTCAAATCTCTTTTTCAGTTTAAACATGTAGAACCCTAATTTGTGGTAATTTACATCTTTAAAAATTATTTCAGTGAAGTAAACAGAATTCTTTGGGTAACTTGCAAAAGTGTTGGTCTGCAGAGTTTTGCTTCATGTTATGTTGACTCTTTCCTATCTTGCAAAACATTTTCTTTCATAAATTTCACTTTCATGTAAAGAATGTTCATTATCATTCATATGTTATTACCATTTAAATAAGATTAAGTCATTGACATTTCTATATTGCAGACATGGAAAAAATGCACTTGCAGTTAAGGTCACTTAGAAGTCTTTCTTTCTAATACGCTTATGGACAAGATTTTTCCTGTTGTGTGTATATGACTGGGAATGTCAGTGCTTTTTTTTTTAGAGTGTTGTAAATCAAATGTCATCACTTACATGTATCTTTTTTTTTCCCTAAAAGTTGAGTCTACCCTCTGTGGAAGGTTTGGCTGCTACTCAGAGGGGATGCCCCCACTCATCTCTGGCCCATACAGCTGCCACAGCAAGAAGAGAAAGAAGACAACCACTTTCTGCTAGTGATACAGACTAACATGGCAAAATTGGTGCCTGAATTTGTGCCTTGGAGCTAGGCTACACCTTGGGAGTGAGTCTTCTGTCGGGGTTTGTATGATTGCAGAACCTTATATGTATCATGCCCTCAGTTGTGGCCCAGAGCTACAACCAGCCTTTTTGGTTTTTGTCCTTTTTGTCCAGGCAGTGCTTCCACACTAGGCCAGTCAGTGGCATTGACCCTCAAAGTCCCATTTCAGGAAGATGACTGCACAACACTCTTCTGCAAAGGGGTGAAATGGAGGGCAGAGAGGCAGGAGACAATATTAGATGTTTCATGCAAGCTATTTAGATGGGGATTTTCCTAAGTACAGACTGAGTAAGTAGGCACTCATGTATGCAGAATATAACTCTTTTGATGTAACATCAGAAGAATTGTGAAAAGACGTGAGGAAAACCTGTTTTAGTCTTAATTTGGTAGATGGTGACAGCACAACATCCCAGTGCAATGGTAGTAAAGGAGTGGTTTACTATTAAGTGAGCATGTGCAAACTGGGCTGTCTGGCTCTGGGTGATGAAGTTACAAGGCAAAGTGTAAGACTGTACAAGTGAACAAAACATAAATAATGTGCCATGTAGGAGATTAATCTGTAAATGACAATACATCAGGAATGAAAGTAATGCCACAGAGTGGGAATCAAGTTAGCAGACATTTTCTAGATTTAGTATCCAGCAAAGTGAATAAGCACTGGATTTCAGATTTGTTGTCAGTAGTCTAAACATTATTTTAATTAATTTACATTTCTTCTAATAGTGATTACATATAGGCTATGAAGTAAAACCAGAGTAAGAACAAGTAAACATTGTCTGTATATGATAAGCTTGTGTCTTCTTCATAATGGACCGATTGTCATAGAGCAGTGTTAACATGGAAGAAAGTAATGAGCTATAATTTTTAAAAAGGTGATTAGATTTTTCCTGAATATTTGGTGAAGGAACTTAAAGTATTTTTCACTGATCAGAGCAGGTATGCTGCTTAACAGGGGCCTGCTGTCACAATGACTACTGTGCTCTGATGTCACTCCTGGTAGCTAGTCAACTAACCTGTACCCTCAGCCTTATATGCAAACAGGCTCTTTTTGTATCTGATTTGCACTGAGAGTGGAGGATGTTATGTGTGTCTTTGGGGAAGGAAGAATGCGCCAACACACAGTCCTTCAACATGACAGAGTTTGCTTTCACAATACAGGGCTGTCAAAGGTATTTTCTTTGGCAGCCTAATACGTCTATCCCTTCTGCTCTACCAGGAAGTCCTGCATGTGGCTGACAATCTTGCTGGGGAACTCCTCAAGGAAGAGAAGTTGAGAAACAGCCTGCGTCATCCTCTCTGAAGGACCTGTAGGCACAAAAGCATTTTGAAGTTTCAGAAGTTAAGACTTCTCAGCATTCAAGAAGGCAAATTTACCACCTCAATTTATTAATATGGGACATATTTCCATATTAATCTTATTTGTGTAGGTATGTCTGACCATCACATTCATAGTGACTGAATTACATACCAGTGACAGAAACAAGTGCTCTCTGACCATGAAAAAGCCATCCATGCACAGTCATGTAAAATGCCTGCACCTGGATACATCAGAGTGTCCCAATACCACCCACGTGTGTCTCACTGCTGCATCAATATGGGAAAGGCAAGTTACTCCACCCCCTGAAATGTACTGGTGTTGAAACATCCTGGGAGCTCAGATGAGTATGGTGCAACCACCTAGGGAGACAGTAAGTTTTTCTGATCTCTACTCGGTAGCTGTTTGACCGATCTCCCATTTTTTCCCAATGAAACCCTTCAGCCAGCTGTGTCAACGGTTTGAAACTGTGCACATGAATTAAAAAAGGGTGGAGTTTCTGACTTCAGAAAACATAACAAGAGAATACAGCTATTTTGTATGCAGGGAAAGGGTAAAATGACAAAAAGGCAACATATTTCTCTTTTTGGTTAAAAAACAAACAAACAAACAAACAAACAAAAACCCAAACAAAAAACCTCAGCTCACTGGATGGCCAGTGTCCTGGTTTCGGCAGGGATGAAGTTAATTTTCCTCTCAGTAGCCCATATGTTTTGGATTTCGAATGTGAAGAATGTTGATAAACACTCTGATGATCTGAGTTGTTGTTAATGAGACCAAGGACACTGTCCAGCTTTCCAAGTCTTACTGATGTGCAGGTGCAGGAAGCTGGGAGAGAGACAGACAGAATAATTGACCCAAACTGGCCAAAGAGAGTATTCCCTGCCATAAACGTCATGCTTAGTATGTAAGTAGGGGTTGGCTGGGATGGGGGTGTCTGCCTTCCTGGCATCCACCTCTCTCTGTCTTGCTTGCTGGCATCGTTTCCTCTACCTTGCTGGCTCCCTTTTGCTCCTTTGCTTGCTGCTCAGTTTCATTTCCATGATGACTGCTCAGGACGGGCTGTATCGGTCATTGGGACATCAGGTGGTGAGAAATCGTGCATTGATCATTTTGTATATTTTAATATCCTTATATTCTGTTATTATTGTAATTTTCTGTTGCTATTTCAGTAAACTGTCCTCATCTCAACCCATGAGTTTTGCTTTCTTCCCAGTTCTCTCCCCTACCCTGCTAGGGAGAGGGAGGGTGAGGGAGAAACTGAGGTGACTAGGACTAAACCGCAACAGCCAGACTCAAAGAGTTGTGGCGAATGGAGTTAAATCCAGTCGGTGGATGGTCACAAGTGATGTTCCCCAGGGCTCAGTATTGGGGCCAGTTCTGTTTAATATCTTTATCAATGGTCTGGATGAGGGCCTCCCATGTGAGTGAAATAGTTCCTAAAGTTACGGTGAGCCCTCCTGCCCATTCCACTGATTCATCATGCCCTTCTGGAGCCGAGAGGGAAATAGTATCAGAAAACTGAAATGACCCAAGGATCTCTTTTCACAAGATATGCCGTGAGGAGGAATGCAGTCCAGTAGCAAGTCAACAGGGGAGATTGCTCTTAATACCTCTGGTTAGGTACTTTTTCCTCTCCTCTGTGTCTCACTAGTAATGTGTCAGCAGAGCTGTCCCATTGCAATCCTTCCCTGCACACTCGTGGGGGGCTCAGCAGATGGCCACACCACAATCATGTAGGCAGCGTGTGTGTGACCAGAGATCACGACAGTTCAGTGTTGTGCATCAGTAGGAATACAGAGACAATTTAATGTGTAGTCAGCTGTGGATATTATTGCACTTTCACTGGTTGAACCAAATTATGTTGTCCTCAATTACTATCATTGTTTCCCTTGGCCTGTGAGCTTTGTGTGATGCTCCTATTGAAATAAAACACTTCTTCCCATCAGTGTAAACAGCAGCTCCACTATCTCCACATGATTCATCCATCTGACATGTCTTTTTTTTTGCCAAATAGACATAAAAATCTCTTTTGTGTCATAATTCCTGTGAAAATCCTGAAAGCTTGAGCTGCAGACAAGAAAGGCTGTGCTATACTGTGCAAAATTCAATAAGTGATTTGCTCTTCTTACCTGGCTGCTTAAGTTATGTTAACATGCTGAATAAGAAGAGGATAAAGGTATACCTTTAGTAACGGTAGGGCTGTGAATCTAATTCGAAGTACAGTGTCACTCTACTCACAGTGTTAAGCAGCCAGGTCTCTCTATTGACAGAGGATAGGTTCTCAGCCAGCATTTACTTCTTACCCTCTTGATTTTAGCTGCAGGTTTTGAGGAAACATCCAAGCTTACAAACTTGTACCAGTGAGGCTCTGGCAGCTAGCCCATCATCCCTTTGTGATAGCTCATTTTTAAACTTGTTCTGAAGATTTTCAAGTAGGCATCTGTGGATTAGGCATTGCTGATCCTAACTTTGGGCAGGAGGGGGAACTGCTTGACCTTCTGAGCTCCCTTTCAACATTGTGTTCCAGACTAGATGCACTGCACTTGGAAGGCACAAGGATGTGAGGAATCCTGCCTAGCTCTTCCTTGTTCCTTGCACAGCAGTCAACAATGAAGCAGTATTATTACTTGAAAGCAAACTCCACTTGTGTATATATAGTTTTGTCATCACCTCCTTCTGGCACAAGATGCATTGGAAAGTAGCCTTCCATTACAGTTTGGCAGTGCGAAGAGCAAATTAGGTGGTATTGCAATTCCTTTGAGATGGCTGCGAATGAAGAGTGTTCATATGAAGCTGACATTTGCACAACAATGTTAGTTTTGGCTATTCCACCCCTCCTGCACTTGTATGCAAACCAGATATGAAAATGGGAAGAGGCGTGATTGCTGAAGAGAACTGGAAGGGATTTCCCATGAATGACTGTCAATTCTGGGAACAGAAAACAGCATGGGAGCTGATTATTCTTCCAAACTTTTGTACTAGAGCTAGACATGGGTCTGGGAGACTTAGAAACTTTTTAACACTAGGATGTTTTGTGTGTGTGTTTTTGTCCAGTGTGAAAGCAGGCAACTAAACAGTGAGTCCAGAAAATTGAGCCAAAATGAAACTTTACCTTCATGGGGACCCACAAAGCCAATGGTATACTGCGATTTTAAACATAGAGTAACTGTTAATATGTTATAGTGACAACTCTCAGAATATCTACACAGCTAATAGAAAAATAAGAGAGAGGTGATGCTGTCAGGGTTTGCTTATCTGTTGAAGTTGTTCATTGTGTATCATTGCACAGAACACACAGAAAAATGCACAACGCATTTGGCATGCTGAACCACTTGCACACCCGCATTCTTGGAGGAGTATGTGGGGTTTGAAAGGAGGCTGCGGCCAGGGGGAAAGGCTAGGTATTTTTGTGCTTTCAATCACAGTGTAGATGTGGTGCTTTTTGTTAGCATGGACACCTGCAGCGAAGGGAATCAGACCATACAGGTAGCTATAATCAGGGCATTTCCTGACTTCTGAGTGCTTGAGATTTACATCTCAAAACCCTTTTGATGTAGGGTTTTGTTTTGATTTCTGTGTTGTGGCATTCTATTCAGTGGCTGAACTGGTTGGTACTGTCACATCGATACTACAAAAAGACATGCTGGAACCATCTTTAGAAAGGAAACAGAATAGAATAGCAACACACTGCACTGTGCCACTACTAAGACTGTTTTTAGATATTAATATCAATACCTTCGAAGTTCCACCTTTATCACTGATTGTAGCACAAACTGTCTGGAACATGACAGTTTACTCTAATTCTTTATCTTTGTGCTGATTAGCACAAAAGCAGGGCAATAGCAAAGCCCTAAGTCATGCATTCTATACTCCAGAACTGTTTATCCACAGTATGCATACTGCATGAGGCAACAGATAACCTTCCAAATTACAATACTGCCATATTTTCTCAGGTATTATATAAAAAAAATCCATAAGATTTAGCTCTACACGTGACCAGTGTGTGACAGGAAAGACAGTCAGAGTAGGTGAGAAGTCTGTTTGGCTCAACGCGAAGTTACTTGTCACTGTGGGAGGCCACATACAAGCAGCCTGGCATCGACTAAGTACCTGGTCTCAAACTTTTAATCACTGTGTTCCAGAAATGGCTGCCAATGGTACCAGCCTGAATTTAGTTATTTCCTGGCTTTTGAAGGTGTGACTCAATGACCTAACATTCTCTTTCTTTTGTAGCTCTGTGTGTAATGTCATGCCAGTACAAAATAGGGTGCCTGAAGGCTGCGAAAAGCCAGTTCATGTTTAGACAGTGCTGTTTCTTTGAAAAGGTTTGTTATACAACTGGTCTTTATTTAAGTAGAATTTCATAAAAGCTTGATGCACATAAGAAAAATGTGCTTTCTCTTATGCTTATAATAAAATGCTGTACTGTGACTCAATGGCGTACAACCTCAAAGACTAGTATGCTATCTCTATTTAATTTCCTCAGGGAATCCCTGTATTATAGAGTCTTCACCCAACTTGAAATAAGTGGGGTGTAATTTCTGAAATGAAAGGAGAGGGATGAAAGATCAGAGATGACCTAGGAACTCACTTGTGGACTGTAAAGTGTATATGAAAAGCCTATTTCTGGTTTGTCTGTCTGCTTTGCAGAGCTTATTGTCTCCCAGCAGCATGCTCCTGCCTTTGCTGCCCAGCTGATGGAATGCAGAAGGAAAAAGCTTTGGTATAAGACAGTGAGATGTTCTGCTACCTCTAGGGATCCTCAGGGTCTCTGGAGATTCCTTGCACCTTGCCAAGGTGCCTATTTTGTCCTTTAAGTGTGAATGCAAAGCCACTTCCCTAGTCCCAGAGCTTGTGACAAAGCTGCAACTCAACCTGCACCAAATCTGTGTTGTGATATCTCTGAAGGCAATGTAGCCCTTCTTACTCATTGCAATGAAGTTTAGGATGCCCTTTATGAACATGAACACCTTCCATGGTGCACATGATAAGAAGAAATAAACAGTGTTCTTCATAAGGAAACAAACATTTTAACCTCTCTCCATTGACAGCAGGTTTTGAAACCAGTATTACTACGTGCATAGTGAATTGCAGTGGCTGACTGGGTGTTGCTTAGACAAGGTAGTGCTGTTCTGTCCCTCAGCACATAGCTAAAGCAGGAATGTGAAAACAGCCTCATTAGGAAAAAAAAATGATCACTGGCTAGGAGAAGTTTGCTGCAGGGATAACTGAGATTTTTCCAAGCACTTACTTGCACACTTAACCCAGAATAAGGGCATGCAAAGATTGATCCAGTCTTGATACTGGATCACCAGGCCAGTCATCTCAAGTCATAGCTCTAGAAGGCAGTTCAGCCTATGTTTCTGTTTAGACAGATCATAGAATCATAGAATCACATGGTTGGATGGGACCTATAAGATCATCTAGTCCAACCGTCTTCCCACTACCATTGCTGCCAGAGCTACTAAACCATACCTTGTAGCTCCTCATCAAGCCACCTCTTGAACACTGCCAGGGACGGCGACTCCACCACCTCCCTGGGCAGGCCATTCCAGTGCCTGACCACTCTTTGGGAGAAAAAGTTTTTCCTCACGTCCAACC
>WHYT01015406.1:120477-144523 GCA_009806455.1 Tetrax tetrax
CCCAACTTGGTGTCATCTGCAAACTTACTGAGGGTACACTCAACCCCCTCACCTAGGTCATCAATAAAGATATTGAACAAGATGGGCCCAAGTACCGACCCCTGGGGGACACCACTTGTAACAGGCTGCCAGCTGGACTTGACTCCGTTAACTACTACCCGCTGGGCACGGCTCCCTAGCCAGTTCTTTATCCAAAGAAGGGTATACCTACCCAGTCCACGGGCAGCCAGTTTCCCTAGGAGAATACTGTGAGAGACCGTGTCAAAGGCTTTGCTGAAGTCCAGGTAGACCGCATCAACAGCCTTTCACTCATCCACCCGTCTGGTCACCCAGTCATAAAAGGAAATGAGATGTACAGTACTGCAGTGCTGAAGAGGGAACATGACAATGTCAGTCAATGTTTTTGTTTGTTCATTTTCCTTTCATCTGCTTTTGACAATATGGGTCTCTCTTCCTGCTTCTCCTTGTCATAGTTTAGCCGCACTCAGGACTAAGCCCTATGCAGTCTCTCACTTACCCTCCCTGCCCTCCGAGGGAATGAGGAGAGGTATATAACAAAAAAGCTCGAGGCTTGACATAAGGACAGGGAGACATCATTCAACAGTTACCATGACAGGCAAACTGACTTGACTTGGGGAAAAATAATTCAATTTATTAACAATAAAACAAAATCATATAAAAAAAAAGTGGGATAATGAAAGACAAAATGAGATCTTAAGAATATCTTGCCCCCACCTCTTCCTTCTTCCTGGCCTTCACTTCACTTCCAACTATCTCCACCTCCTCGCCCCCAAGATGGTATAGGGATTGGGGCTTCCAGTCAGTTCATCACATGTTGTTTCTGCCGCTCCTTCCTTGGGGGAAGAACTCCTCACATTCCTCCCCTGCTCCAGCATGGGGTCACTCCCACGGGGTAAAGTCCTCCACGAACGGCTCCAGCATGAGGTCTTTTTCCACGAGGTGCAGTCCCTCAGAAGCTGGCTGCCCCAGCGGGCCCTCCACAGGCCACAGCCTCCTTCAGGCATCCCCCTGCCCCGACATGGGGTCCTCCACAGGCTGCAGGGGGATCTCTGCCCCTCCGTGGGCCTCCATGGGCTGCAGGGGCACAGCCGGCCTCACCATGGGCTGCACCACGGGCTGCAGGAGAATATCTGCTGGGAGCAGCATTACTCCTCCCCTTCCTTCTTCACTGACTTTGGCATCTGCAGCCGTTCCTCTCACAATACGTTTTTTCACAATTGGCTCAGGCAGACACCTCTCAGGTTTTCTTCACATCTCATCTCCTCTCTGCACCGGGCTGGGCCAGGCTGGGCCTAGACAGCCACCTGGTGGGAGGCCAGAGGGTGAGGACCACAAGGCCCGTGCCTCCTCCTCTCTGCCCGCAATTCTGTTTTATTTTCCCCCTCTTAAATATGTTACCACAGAGGTGTTATCACCGTTACCAATTGACTCAGCTCTGGCCAGCAGCGGATCCACCCTGGAGCCAGACGGGTTCACCAGACACAGGGGAAACTTCTAGCAGCTTCTCGCAGAAGCCACCCCTGTAGTCCCCCCTGCTACACAAAACCAACACAAGTGCTCAGAAATCTAATATTACTTTTGGGAAGATAGGAAATATTTCAGACTGAACCATTGCAGTTTGCTGCAAATGTCTGGGTGTGTACAGTCTGGTTCAGCCATTTGAGGCAGGGACTCACCTCTGCAAATGACATGTTTGAAAATGCTGTTGTCGCAGACATCTGCAGGCAGTATGACTGGATCAGTGTCATAATTCCTTTTTTAGCATGCAACTGATGAGGAAACATTGTGGGCTTTTTCAAGGATTATTGATAGAAGCAGCTTTGGAAGAGAGTGGGCTATCCTATTAGTTGGAAAATTTGTCCTCCCTGTCACAAGTACTTATTATAAAGCACAGCTTTAAGCAGAATTGGAAACCGATGTCAAATGAGGGGGATTGCTGCAGGTAACTCTTACCCCCTTATATAAGAAAATGTGCATTATCAATTAAAATAGCCCTATGCAGAAGTCACCCAGACTCAAAAATCCTGATTCCTCCAAACTTGGGAAATTGACTGGGAGAGGAGGAAAGAAAAGGACCTTTATACTTTTGTTACCATGGTGTCACAATAGGAGTTGAAGCAAGAAAGTGTTTTGCACTCACAAAGTACTTTGCACTCATTGCATTTGTGCTTCATGTTAGCACTGGTGTCATGACTACCTCCATTTCATCTGTGAAGCCTCCAGCAAACAGTCAGCACAATCTCCAAGACTCTTTCCTGCAGCCAGCCACTGGCCCTGTTTCTAGGGCTGCTGCAATTTGAGAGCGAGCCGCGGGCACCTCATGTCTCCCACTTTCACATATTTTTTCTCCAGAAAGCAAAGGAAGGAGTCACAGCAAAAGGGATATTATGGCTGTCAGATGTCCTTTGGCACTGCTGCAAAGAGCAGTTTGGCATCACTAGCCTGCCTCCACGCTGGTGCTTCTTTCACATACTGAAATGCAAGAGGTTCCCCCTGAACATGAGGAAACACTGTTTGGGTCCTCTCTGTGAGGAGAGACTGTGGGTGCCCCGTGCCAAAGATGGCTGTTTCAGTTTTTTCCAGTGGACCCACCATAGAACACAGTTGAGTACATCCACACCAGGTAAGAGTTTTACTGACATGGTGGAGATGCCAGGGCTAAGGCACCTGTGGAGGGACAGCAGGGCCATAGCCAGACCGTAAGCAATGCTGAAGACCATCCTTGGGTAACAACACTAGAGAAAAGCCTGAGGACTGTTCTTTAGGTTGCTCTTCAGGATGTGTGCCAGACCCCTGCAGGGAGGTGGGCACTGGTCCTGTGCACTCCCTCTGCGGGTCAAGGTCAGTGGCTGGGCTGTGGTTTTGCCTTACAGAGGGGGCAGCTGGGTGCCCGCTGGGACCAGGGAGTGGAGGGCTGGGCAGGAACCCCTCGCAGGCTTCCCTACACTGATGGTGTGCCTGGGGAAGAAGGGTGGTATGAGTCTTTGGCCTCTGGGCCTCCACCATACTTGAATACCCCATGGTTATTTCAGAGTGTCAAGCTTTCTGTGTTCCTCTCTGTGTGTTCCTGAGTGAATAGGCAAGAGGCTGGGAAGGAACACATCTGGGACAGGCAACTCAAATTAACGAAAGGCCTATTCCATGTCATATAACATCATGCTTTGCAGTAAACCCTGGGCCTTCGGTTTTTCTTACCAAGGGGCTGCTGTGCACCTGCTTCCTTAATGAGACACATGAGTGGGAGAGATTTGAAAAGACTGAGGCTTATTGAGATGAATGTGGCCGGATATGGTTAACGTATGGAAGAAGAAAAGAATTTGGAGTAGATGTAGAACAGAAATATTTGCATTCCGGCATTCCAACTTTGTTGATTTTGTCTACTGAAGGTACTGGTGGAATAAGAAACTTTCCTTTCAAATCATTTGATGAATCAGTGCTGAGGACAGGGTCCTGTTTATATCCATCTGGGATCAATTTACCCTATTTTCCCTATTTGTATATGAGAGCAAAGATAAATGGAGATGTCTGCCACTAAAATAACTGTGATGATGAATCTTCATATCCAACAACTCAACTGTAGTTGAAACAAATAGGTATGAGCTAAGGGCTGTTATTTAAACATAACATATTTATTTTATGGCATTTGCTCGTATTTGAGAGGAATATAAGAGGAAGAAGGGAATTGTAGAGAGATTGACCAGTACTCCACAACCTTACTTTCTTCATTATGTTATAAGGTATTAAACTCTGCTGTTGTAAACTACTTAAAATGTAAGATGTCAAGCAATATATCCAAACATAGCACAGATAACTACAAAAAAAAAAAAAAAAAAAAAAAAAAAAAAAAAAAAAAAAAAAAAAAAAAAAAAAAGAGAGAAGTATTTCCTACTATGGAATTACTTTGAATATCCTCCTAACTGATCTTAGAATCTTGCATATAGCCCATGCTAAGAAATTAACAAACTGACAAAGCACACAATGTTCAGGGAAAAAAAACTGGCTACTGAAAAAACTGTTACATCAATATTTAATCTTGAACTTATATTTTAAAAGTGATAAAAGGTTACAAACAACACCAAGAAACTGGTTTAGATGCAAGCAACAATTGTAAGCTAAATCCTTGTTTAAACCAAGCAAAGAAAATACCATGTGCGGAAAGCAAAAATATCAAGTGTTACAAATTATGTCATTGGCTCACAAGAATCTTATGTAATCATGAATTAGTTTGGAGGCTTGCTTAGAATACATTGCGTAATGCTTCTCCACTCATCAGTCTACTTGCTGTAAGCAAATCTGTGTAATTCCTAAACAATGTTTCTCTCAGAAAAGACTTTCACAAAAAGCTAAACCAAAGCCTATGAAAGAACATAATGGACATAGCAGACTAACTCAAGCTTGAAAGGAACAACGACTCAAGGTTGAACAACTTTTTCAACTCAAATCTGAAGAACCCAATAGGAAAGAAGCTGGTACTGCATCTTCTCTTACATCAAAGAAGGAAATAATGAACTTCATAGCAATCGTGCCATGTCACTGTCCACGAATTTAGGGACACATAACAATGTTACTTGTTAGTCCAATAACAATGTTACATCTTTTGTCTTGACATAAGACCAGCAGGCTGGCAGTAGAATGGCTGAGACAATGACCATGCAGATGCCAAATCCCTTTGACTTTCAATTAGTAAATTAAAGGTGCACAGCAAATGAGCTCACAAAGACCTCCTTGTCGGCACTGTCCTATCGGAGCAAGTATCCTCACAGCTTTGGTAGCTAAGATCAGCCTGTCATCTACAAATGCTGAGCCAATGAATTTACAAGGCCCCAAGATTTGATAGTGAGTCCCTGCTAGTGAGTCACCAGCTGGTGAGTCACCAGCAATGGTGGCTGGTGAGCTCTTAGAACTTTTGAAACCAATATCCAGTTATTCATGGCAATACCTTGGAAAATTTGCATGGCTTCTTCCTCTGCAAGGAACAAAATTTCTCATTCAGTCCTTTATACAAGCTCAACATTTGAGTAGCTGGGTTTCACAGTCCTCTGCCATCTTTCTTCTTCCTTCAGGAAGATCAGAGATATCCCTGCAGAACCTGCTCTTTCAAAAAATAATGGCTGGGGGCTTTCTTTTAGTCAAAGCTGGTAAGAAATGGCACAGTATCTTCAAGTCCTTCTTTCTTCTTTGACATTTGTTGTACAGTGTGTGGGTGAGATTTTATTTATCTTTTTTTTCACAAGTATACATTAATGTTCATCCAATTATTGAATTTCTTGGTAACTTGGCCTCATATTTCAATTGTTTCCTTCCAGTATTCTTTCCTCTATGCTCTGTTTTAGTGCAGATGATAATGCATTAAATGTTTACCTTCTGAGATCAGAAGCTAGGAGAATGAGACTGGGCAGAGAATGAGACTGATGTACCTCCTTTCTGATGAGTATATGTTATTGAGATTATGTTTACTTTATCAAATCTCCATTTGACAGCTCCACCATGTGAATGAATATATTGGAACAAGTCTCTGAATTCTCACATTTAGCTTCATCCTAAACAAGCATCACAGAACTTTGAATATTGCTATTTAATACATTAGTAAATCCCATTGACAGGATAAATTTAGAAACCAGTATAATGCAAATAAAAAGAAAAAAGACCTCTTGTGTGTCAATACTATGTGTTTACTTAACAGTTGGGTTTTTTTCTGCAGAAAAGGGAGAATATTTCTGCCTATGTGTATTCATTCAAGCAGTATGCAGTTTGTTTTAAGAAGCTGAGTCTGTAAAAAGACTGCCTCTTACGTAAGAACAAAAGACAGAGATTGGTGACTGCTTAAGCCAATGCCAAGAACTGCTTTAGGTAATAGATTGTGGGGATTTGACCTAAGAGATTTGCAAGTGTTGCATTCTTCTCTTGTCTGCCACTGATGTCAGCAAAAGCTCTCTTTACACTGTCACTTCACGTTCTCCAAAATGAGATTATTACTGCTTCATAATGAAACTGCCAAAACTAGTGAGAGACGCATGCTTTGTGGTATCATATGTACAACAAGATGAAGCAGGTGGGAAAGTGAGGCTAAGACAGTTTGACTACAGTAGAAGACATACTCCTCCCTTGTACACCCACTTTACACAACCCAGATATTTTGTCATTACTGCCTAGTTAAACAGTGCAGAGCTGAATACTTATGCTTAGAAGTTACAAGTGGGCTTTCATGCTACTCATACTTTCACTGCACTATTCCTCAAAATGCAATTAGTTCCAGTATTGCTAATATTTGTGGTATATTATGGCCCTCTGTGACAACTGCAGTCAGTAAAACTAATATCTGAATAGCTCCTTAGTAGATGACAAAGGAGGAAACAGATCTAATGCCAGGTCTTACAAAAAGAATGATGTTGCAGTAATTAGGATATAAGGGAAGGGCGAGAGAATTAGACTTTCATCTAGAAAGGGAAGCAATAAACAGCCTGAGTGCATTCTGTGCAATTTAGCTGTAACTAGAGCATCTGGAAAAGAGATTTTAAAGATGACTCCAAACCAGGTCATGGGATAGAAAAGACAAATGTTAAAGAAAAGGGGCACCTCTCCAGCTCTCCCTGTTCACGACACTTGTATGCCCTGCCTTGTTAGTTTGCAAAAAGACTGAGACTGACAATTTGAGAGGCGGTATTTGGATGCTGATGCCTCTCCATAAAGATGTGGAGCTTGAGACAGAGTGACCATGCTGAGCATCTCAGCACTATGACGTATTTTCCACTGCCTGGCAGCACTGTGCTTTCCAAATAAATCTGAGTGATACTGAATGCAGTATTTACCAGCAAACACCTCAGGAGAACAGTGTTTAGTTTGTTTTGGATGAGTACTGTGAATAGTCAATGGTTACTTTAATAGGATATGCCAAAATGCACTACTGAAAAATGTTTCACACCTCATCCCTAAAAATTGCTCTAGAAATACACTTTGCCCTTTCAAAATTAATTCCAGAAAAAAAAATTAATCTTGTTTCGCTTCACAGCATTGTCAAGCTAAATTTTCAAAGACACAAAATGCAGTTAGGAGAACATTTCTACTTAAAGTTGGAAGGAAATGAGAATCTGTTTCCCCTCTTAGCTTTACAAAGACCTCTCATGTGTCTGAATCTCTTGAACTTCCATTTCTAGTGTTTTTCTACTTCTTCTAGTGTTATTCACAGCAACAATATAGTTAACACAATGTGTGTATAGCTAGCAGGAGACATAAATAATAACCACGTTTATAATAATTTTTGCTGAGTAAACAGGTAACAGCAGTAGATCAGATTTTAGAAAAATTATACATTGGTGTACTACCAGTCACTTCTATATATTATAAAAGTTTTTGCTTTAACAGGCCAAATTTTTACAACAGTGATGATTTTGGCAGGGTATGTATTTTGTAAATCAGCTTTGCAAATATAGTTCCTGAATAACAAGCCTATGAGGTTTTTTTTTAATCCTTTCTTCTATTTTACACTGGTGACATCTTGTGGTAAGCTAACTCACAGTAAAGAGCATCTGTTGTTTTTGCTGTCCTTGCTGTGCAGAGACATGCTTATTGCTGTCAGATGGAGTTCTGCAATTGATAAAAGTGCAGTGTGTAACTTCACACTGGTGAGATACTGCATATTTAAACAAAATTAAAGTAGAGTAAAATTAATTTAGTGCTAAGGACACTTAGCACACAGCTAAGTGTCGCAGTGTGCTTTTTTCATTACATATATCAAGTTTCAGATCTTTCTGTTGTCTGTGAATCCTCATAGCCAATTCCTGACATCTGTATGAGATCCTACAGTCTTCTCCATGCTTTTTTAAAATTTGAGAACAAACAACAGGGAAATCCCTGTGTTTAGTGGAAAGTAATCAAAACTAGAACCTCAGATTTGTCTATTCCATAGTTTGGGGTTTATTCATCCTTTAGGCTGGATTCTCTAGATATAGTATAAAACCTGTGTAAAAGAAAAGTGCTACTAATGTAGAAACTGCTAAGATCTTGTACTTGTTATGTTCCTGGACAGAATGCTTGTCAGCATTTTAGTATAAACATACTAACATGGACCATGTGATTGCTGATAGATTTGTGTAGATCTCTATGTTTTGGCTAGGAGATAACCAAAAGATTATCTCCTTTCAATTATCAGCTGAACACTGATGGCATCACCTCAGCACCACATTCATTCGGCTCCCATCTAGTCAAGAGGAACTGCATGTGGTTTGGAAGGCAGCTGAGTTAGTCAGCTGTCTGGCAGCTTGTGGCGCTTCAAATGCTTGTAGACATCTGAAGTTACTACTGCTGTTCTGCTGTTCCTGTTTTTCGGATTGCTAGGAAGTGCCACCAAAACAATTTCAAGAGAAACATCACTTGATGTGGGGGATGACTGAGTTTTGCATCTTTACATCCTCAGTCTAAGGAAAAACTTTTTGTCCTTCTGGTTGCCAGTTAATTATTAAGTAGACAGCAGTTACTGGGAAAAAATACATTTTCTCTGCCTGTTATACTGCTAAATGTCCTTTGGCTCTATGTTAATTAAGTGTCAAAAGAAATGTCATACTTTAGCCACAGAAAGAAAGGAGAAAAAAAAAATCAAACCGGTTGTAGTTGTAAGTAGTGTGTACCAGAAAGTTCATGATTTACGTCTGGAAAGCTGAAGAGTTATTGATGAAAAGGACTGGTTAATTAAGCTATGGATTGGATGGAGAAGCTTTTATGTAACTGGCAGACCACGGGGACTGCAAGTGTCACAGTTCTAAGCCTCCTCTCTTGTGTGTGAACTGACTATAATACAATTACTTGGATATTTTGTCCTCCCCAAAGTTACAGTGCAAGTCCAATGTTAAACCAAAACTATCAGCATTAGTGCAGTACAAAGAGATCAGCTGGTGAAGCCTGTAAAAAAAAAAAATCTGACAGTTTTTTTTGCTCTTTTAAACCAAAATACATTATCCTGATCACTAATAAGGAAGGATGTGTCACTATAAAGTAAGTGAGTAGGCCAAATTGTCAAGTGAAATAGATTTCTGTCTGCCTAGCATGGTCACAGTGACATGGATAGCTTTATCTGGCCCTTGCAGGAAATGTGGTTGAGGTTTTTGTTGTTGTTCTAGTCAATTTTCCCTGTCATTCTATGTTTTGTTTAAAGAGAGAGCTACATGACAGGGCTAGGAATGGAAATGGTAGTAAAGTACAGCTCCCAGGAGTGCTATCCAAGGAAACTTGACCCTGCGAGTTGCTTCATACAAGGGCAAACAATGTGTTTTGAGAGTTGTTTTAATTAAGAGCCCCACAGATGCATTATGCTTAGCAATACATGAAATGTAACGCCTGCAACAGCAGTGTAGTCTTGGGTTTCAGTTAGGTGCTGAAATTTTAATGAGGAGGACCCTGGAGATTCCCCTACCGAGTCACGGCCCAAGGGCCCAGGGCAGAACCAATGCAAGTGATCAGTGTTGGCGGGAATAGCGGTCTGCGCTGGTGCCAGTAGCATTGTAATGCTGAAGAAAGCATCAGTGCATTTAGGGCTGAAATACTTTAGACTTACTAGCAAGAGTACATGTAAAATACTGAAACAATATGATAAGGGAGCACCTCAGTCTACTCTGGGAACACCAGGAGGATTAAGATACACATTTCCACAAAAGCTTTTGCATGACCACAAGGAAAAAATGTTTGAAAAGTCAAGGATTCCATATCTTAGAGTTTGTGCACAGAATGATAAATGTCTGAACTGCCAATATTTTGAACAATCTGGTCTAGGTCTGATAGCAGAAGTAAATTACAAAATAAGCTCTCAGAGATGCTTATCTAAAATTGTAGCCATGTTGGAAGCAATGGGAAAATCATCTGGTAGAGGTTGCTCACTGGCATAATTCTACTCCCTCATATAGCACTTGAAATCGGTTAAAAAACTTTACACTGGTTACTACTGGTACCTCACCACTCTAGAGACATTTTCAAGACCATTAGGTAATTTATCACCATGTGAGGCTTAAGTTTGAAAAAGAAATGGAAGTTATTGTAATTTCTTTTATCAAGATATATAGCTTGATTCGCCCTATAAATCACACAGAATCACAGAACAACTTAGGTTGGATGGGACCTTTGGAGGTCATCTGATTCAACACTCTGCTCAGGCTGGGACACCTAGAGCTGATTGCCCAGGACCATGTCCAAATGGCTTTTGAAGATCTCTAAGGTGGGAGACTCTACAACCTCTCTGGGCAACCTGTGCCAGGGCTCAGTCACCCTTATGGCAAAAAAAAAAAAGTGTTTGCTGATGTTCAGAGGGCACCTACTGTGTTTCAGGCTGTGCCTATTGCCTTGGTCAAGCTCATTAAAAGCTGATAGAGCTTTCTTGGGACCACTTCCTTGGGACCGCACTCTTGTGGCTCCCTTTACCTCCTCCTTACCTGACAGCAGCTCTCCAAAGCTGTAGAGCTGAAGCTCTTCAAAGATGTAACACTGAGAACAATAAATAGTACAGACTCCACAACCTCTCTGTTCCAGAGTGTTTGACCACACTCGTGGTGAAAAACATTTTCCTTATTTCTAGTCTGAACTTCCCATGCTCCAGCTTATGCCTCTTGCTTTTCACCTATTTGTGTGCACTTCTGAAAAGAGTTTGACTCTGCCTTCTCTATATCCTTCCATGAGGAAGTTGAAGGTGAAGAAAGCGTAGCCCCATGATGAACACAAGTGACAAACTGGTAATATGGATGAGGAGAAGGCTGAGGCACTCAACAACTTCTTTGCCTCAGTGTTCACTGGCAGCTTCTCTTCCCACACCTCTTCAGTGGATGGACTGCGAGATGGGGACTAGGGGAACAAAGTCCCTCCCACTACATAGAGAAAATCAGGTTTGTGACCACCTGAGGAATCTGGACATACCTAAGTCCATGGGACCTGTTGAGATGCATTACAGAGTCCTGAGGGAATTGGCTGATGTAGTTGCCAAGCCACTCTCCATGATATTTGAAAAGTCATGGCAGTCAAGTGAAGTCCCTGGTGACTGGAAAAAGGGAAACATAGCACCCATTTTTACAAAGGGTAGAAAGGAGGATCCTGGGAATTACTGACCTGTCAGCCTCACCTCTGTGCCTGGGAAGATTATGGAACAGATCCTCCTAGAAGCTATGCTAAGGCACATGGAGGACAGGGAGGTGATCTGAGACAGCCAGCATGGCTCCACTGCAGACAAGTCCTGCCTGACCAACCTTGTGGCCTTCTGTGAAGGAGTGACTATGTCAGTGGACAAGGGAAGAGCTACAGATGTTGTCTACGTGGATTTCTGTAAGGCCTTTAACACGGTCCCCAACAACATCCTTCTCTTTAAATTGGAGAGAGATGGATTTGATAAGTGGACTGTTCAATGGATGAGGAATTGGTTGGACGGTTTCATCCAGAGGGCTCAATGTCCAGATGAAGATCAATGACAAGTGGTATTCCTCAGGGGTCCATATTGGGACCAGTATTGTTTAATATCTTCAGCAATGACGTAGACAGTGGGTTCAAGTGCACCCTCAGCAAGTTTGCAGATGACACCAAGCTGAGTGGTGTGGTTGACACACCTGAGGGATGGGATGCCATCCGGAGGGACCTGGACAGGCTTCAGAAGTGGACCTATGTGAACATCAGAGGTTCAACAAGGGCAAGTGCAAGATCTTGCACATTGGTCAAGGCAACTCTCTGTATTAATACAGGCTAGGGGATGAAGGGATTGAGAGAAGCCCTGCCAAGAAGGACTTGAGGGTACTGATGGATGAAAAGCTGGACATGAACCAGCAATGTGCACATGCAGCTCAGAAAGCCAATCATATTCTGAGCTGCATCAGAAGAAATGTGGTCATCAGGATGAGGGAGAGGATTCTGCCCATCTATTCTGCTCCTGTGAGATCCCACCTGGAGTACTGCATCCATCTCTGGAGCCCCCAACATAAGAAGGACATGGACCAGTTGGAGTGAGTCCAGAGGAGGGCCACGAAGATGATGAGAGGGCTGGAGCATCTCTCCTATGAGGAAAAGCTGAGAGAATTGGACTTCTTCAACCTGGAGAAGAGAAGGCTCCAGAAGACCTTACTGTGGCCTTTCAGTACCTAAAGGGGGCTTATAAAAAGATTGGCACAAACTTTTTAGTAGGGCCTGTTGTGTTAGGACCAAAGGTACTGATTTGAAACTAAAGGAGGGTAGATTTAGTCTATATATAAGGAAGAAAGAGGGTGGTGAAGCACTGGAACAGGTTGCCCAGGGAAGTGGTAGATGCCCCATCCCGGGAGACATTCACTGTCAGGTTGGGTGGGGCCCAGTGCAACCTGATGTAGTCAAAAGTGTCCCTGCTCACTGCAGAGGAGGGTTGGACTAGATGAACTTTAAAGGTTCCTTCCAATTAAAACTATTCTATGATTCTATGAAATTGGAGAAGCAACATATCTCTGCAAATCTCCCATCTCTTTTCCAGGTTGAGAGAGGGCTGGGGGCCTCTACTCAACTTGCTCCGGTGTTGTATCCATGTCTTCCCTGTATTGCTGAGGATCCAAAACTAGACCTAGTAATCAGAGCCACCTCACAAATGCTGAGTGAATAGCAGGGCAGGATAACTGTCCTGGATCAGCTGTCTGTTCCCTTGCCAGTACAGCCAAGGATATGGCTGGGCCTCTTTGCTGCAACAGTTTCCCAGATGATCAGCCCTAAGGCTGTACTGCTGCAGAGGGTAGTCATGAAAAATAATAATTTACTGCAGTTTGTCTGAATCAGTGAGGAGGACAAATTGTGAACAAGTCAAAGAGACTTTGCCTAAGAATACACATTGTAATTAATTTTGTATCCATGGTTTGGAAATTGTGACTAGGATTGGAAGTCTGTGGACTCATAACTCAATGTTTTCACCTTTGCTTTCTCCCCACTGATTTTTACATAAAGGAACAGGCAGAACTGTTGCTCTTTTAAAAATGCTTAAGAGGCCAGAGATCAAAATATTCTTTATCTTGCACAAACTGTCTCTGTCTCGCAGCACAGTTACTAAAGAAATAATCCCAACAGGCAGCCTGAATTGAACGTTGTGTGGTTGGTGCTTGTATCTCCTTGTGATAGCTGAGCTAGGACCTGGTTACTGAGGAATCTCTGCATGCTGTAAACCTTGAAACCTAGCAAAACAGGTGGTTTCACAGAAATTATTCTTCAGAAACCTTACTGTAGTTACAACTGGTACTTACACGTCTAAAGGCTCCAGGGAGCAGTTGGGAGGTCTCTACTGCGCTGCCGTAGCAGACTTGTCAGGCACTTGGGGTATCATGGGCTGAAGGTTAGCAGTTTCTTATCCTGACCTGGGTAGGCTGAAGATCTGCACCGTGATCAGGCTGGAGAAGCTGCAACTGTGTCCAGCATGATTGTGACTTTCCAAAAGTAAGCCTGGAGTATGAATGGACCCTGTCTCAGGTCTGTCCTACAGAGGTCACTGCAAACCCACTTCTGGGACAACCGCAATGCTGTTTCACGACACCGCCACAGGAACACTGAATGCAGACTGAAGGCTCTTTGTCTGTAAACAGTATTTATGCCCCGCGCCTGTTTGCACAGTGACAAACAAAGATGTAATGTATTCTTCACAGACAGATTCCATGTAACTGTGAGAGCAAGACATTAGCAAACATTGTGTTTTGATTTAACTTCTCCGAGCCAGGAAAGAAAACATAAGGACTCTCGGTCATTGTGCTTTTAAAAGATGGACCCTGAACTCTAAGTTAGAATGAAACTCACACAGTCTTGAATGTCTGACTTTCTCCTACCTTAAGCTGATCTGCAGTTTCAAAGATGTCTGTAACATTGTTTCTGTCATTTTTGGTGAAAGATTTTTATTGTTTGATAATACTTGAGTGGTGAAATGAAGTGTTTCAAATTAGACAAAATGGTAATGATTCCTTTGAAAAAACAGTTTCAACATTTCATTGAACCTTAGATTGCATTTTAGGAAAAATTCTGTCAACAGTTAGCCCTCACTTAACAGCAATGTGATTATAGTTAATAATGGGTTTATTTTTCAGATGAGCCTTTCAGCGTTTATCTGCAGTGATAGAGTGCAAGGGCTGACACTGTTTTAGCAATAGTGTTTCGAAACCACTGAAATAAGCTTTAGGAAAAAAGCCCAGTTTGTGCTTCTGTCTGCATCTCACATTAAGGTTTTTAAAATTTATACTAAAGGAGTACCCACAGGCTCAAAGTCAGATTAGGGCCTTATGGTTTTTGATTTAGCACCTTCTTCATTCATGAGCTGACGAAGCCCCAGCTTTGGCTCTGATGGGGTTCTGCAGTCAGTGCTTGGAAAGCCTGTGTGAACCGATGCATGATTCCCAAACATGAGTCCTGGGATTAGAACTTCTCCATCTCTCAGGGTGACCCTGGTCAAGCTCTAGACATGTGGTAAGATGTATTCCTGCCTTAAGGAGCCTACAGTCTAGATAGGCAAATTAAGCCATAGCAATGTGATTTCCCTGGGGGGATGTGAGGATATAAATTTAAGAGGCTTGCTCAAGAATAGTCAGAAAATGTATAGCTGACCCCTTGGACATTTGTGCTTCGTTCTACACATTACTTTTTTTTTTATTCTGGCCCTCTAAAACTGCCACAGACCTAAATCTGGGATGAAATTCAGGCCTTCTTTGACATAAGGTAAAATGGTGTCAAGGACGTGAGTTGTGCAGTTCATCCACTTGAGGGAAGGGATGGCATCCAGAGGAACCTTGACAGGCTTGAGGGCCCATGTGAATTTAATGAAGGTCAAGTGCAAGGCCTTGCAGCAGGGTCGGGGCAACCCCCAATTATCAATACAGTGTAGGGGATGAAGGGATTGAGAGAAGCCCTGTAGAGAAGGACTTCAGGAAAGAGGTGGGTGAAAAATTGGACATGACCCAGCAGTGTGTGTTTGCAGCCCAGAAAGCCAACTGTATCACAGGCTACATCAAAAGGAGTGTGGCCAGCAGGTCAAGGGTGGTGATTCTGCCCCTCTGCTCCACTATTGTGAGACCCCACCTGGAGTACTTCCAGCTCTGGAGCCTTCAACATAAGAAGGACATGGACCTGTTGGACCGAGTCCAGAGGAGGGCCACAAAGATGAACAGAGGGCTGGAGCACCTCTTCTGTGAGGACAGGCTGAGAGAGTTGGGGCTGTTCAGCCTGGAGAAGAGAAGCCTCTGGGAGACTTTACTGTGGTCTTTCTATATATAAAAGAGCCTTATCAGAAAAACAGAAAGAGACAGTTTACCAAGGCCTGTAGAGATAGAACAAAGGGCAATGGTTTTACACTGAAAAGGGTAGAATTAGATGGGATGTAAGGAAGAAATTTTTTATTATAAGAGTGGTGAGACATTGGAACAGGTGGCCCAGAGAAGTTGTGGATGCGCTGTCATTAGAAGTGTCCAAGGTCAGGTTTCACAAGTTGATCTAGTGAAAGATGTCCCTGTCCATGGCAGGGGCATTGGACTACAGGATCTTGAAAGGTCCCTTTCAACCAAAACCATCCTATGATTCTATTATTCTAACTATAAACCCCGCTGATTTTCGATGTATAGAAAAATACTGAATGTATAGTAAAATGCAGAATCTTGAAAAAAAGGATACTTGAACATAGCCACTTTGTAATAACAAAAGGTGACTCTAGAGTTTGTCATGCCTCAATATCAGCCAAAAATAAATCCACATCTGTTATTAGAGCTATCAGCATCTTCTATTGTCCATACAGTAAAGGGTGTATAGTAAGAAGCAGATTAATCTTAGAGTGAAGCTGTGTTATAACAGCTGCTCTATCTTGAGATGAAAAATGATAGGAGCCTAAGAAATCACCTAATGATCTTCTTATGCCATGTAACAGAAATTATCTTAGGAGCCATGATTACAGTTGAAGACAGAGCTGGCTGGAGTTTTTTTCCCATGTGGTTTATATTACTAATTTATTAGCTTAATCTGTAATTTAAAAAAAAATCACCACTGAACATTAATAGTTGGCCAACTTCCAAAATACCTCATCCAAAGAGAGAAAGAAGAGTAAAATTTCATTCTATTAAGCCCTGAGGTGGTGCAGTCTTTGAAGGCACAGATTTTCAGGAGCTCCAGTATGACCTGAGTGAAAAAACGTCATACCAAGCTCTCAGTAAATAAGATGCAGTGCCTCTTTCTCATGTTTGGGTGCCTTTTCTTACTTTCTTTCCTTCCCAATAATATCAGGGCCTGGAGGACAGTCCTGACTGGGTAAATATATTCCATGGAGTGAGGAACTCCAAACAGCACAAATATACCTGGCACAAAGGAGAGAGGCTGGCTGAAGAGGTATACAGTAGTTTTCCCTCTCCCAGCCACTATGACATCAAGTGGAGAAGCACCTATGAATGTATTCATGGCAGAGCAAGGAAAATTAATGAGCATCTACCTCAGATGTAAGGTTTAAGTACACAAATGCATATGCTCTGAAAAATCATTACCTTGAGGAAAGCCCTTCAGTTCACCCATGCTTTTTAGGCTTCATTTCTTTTTGTACTTTCTTTCTTTTCTAGCATTTCTACCTTGTGAGGCACAGAAAATAATGTCTGCAATTCAGCCACTTAAAACTTGGTTAATTTTAAATATTTTAAAATTTTTCTGTTGCAGTCCAAACCAATTCAATTACTTCTTCAGGTCTCAGAAATATTTCCCTGTAATACTAATATGCAGTGCTGTGAAAATTCCAGAAAAAAAAAAGAGCATATGAGCAATGCAATGCAACAAAAATGTTCATAAGTATTGCTAGTTGTAACTGACATGCAATATTTTTTTTTTATTATTTTAATGGGTACTGGCTTGCATTAGACGTTGATATGATTACCATTGATTGGATTCTTGAGTGTGTATATATGCATATATACTTGTACATATATTGTCTCTAGAGATATGGTACCTTTTCTTGAAAAAAAAAAAAAAGCTTCTGCCAAACCTCTTGGGTGCTAACAAGAAAGAAAAAGGTGGCACAATGGCTTTTAAAGACTATTAGTGTTTCATTTTCCTATTTCTCTGTGGTCAAGTTTTTTCACAACAGTTTATGTATCCCTAGACTATGCAACATTGTAAGCTGTCAGAGTTGTCAGAAAAAAAATCCCATTTTAGCACATATTACACCTTGCATCTAACCCAGAAACAACAGGGAGTCTGAATTCAGCTGTGCAAGAAATAATTTACACGAGTTTCTTAAAGTCAGAACTCTGTCTTCATTGTAAGTGTAACTGGGAACCTAGAAAAGGAAAGGTAGGAGATCTCATTAACTATCACACCTCACCTCCAGAAAGCCTGGAAGACTTTTCTCCTAATGCTAAAGTTTGCCAGATTTGTTTCTCTAATCCTTATATTATAGAATTTTTCCGACAATGTCATTTTTCCAAGTTAGTTCCATCTTAAATCGATGAATGCCAGAGGATTTTTTATGGAAATGCAAACTCCTTCAGTTACAGAGCACAGAAAATTAGTAACTTATGCTTTGAATTAAGAGATTTTAAAAGGCAGCTTTATATGTCCTTACAGAATAAATGAAACACATTAAAAAGCAGCATATCAAGAGTATGCATATCAAGAATATGTTTTTAGCAATGTGGAGAAAATGGATAGGAACGTCCCTAAATCACTTATGCTTATGGATTTGTACTGTCAGGCTAACAGAGTTTAGTGAAGTGCATAGACATATCATACAGTAGAATTTTGTGTAGTATAAGAAATAATAAGTAAAAATGCAGCAGGAAGCATTCAAAAGTTGAAGTGACTAAAATAAATTTTCAAGTTCATTGCATGAGCATTTGGTTTCATGCTGTTGCCTAGAAATCTTGGGAAGTACTTTGCACCATGGCCTCTCAGGGTTATAGTCTCAACGTAGCTGTAGTAATCTGAAAATAAAAACTAATATAGTGAGATCAAATCTGCAACATTTGCTGTATTGCAAATGTGCTGAACCACAGTCAAGCTATAAGCCTTTGAGACTGGAAAAAGTACAGAATTTTGAGACAATGTGTTTTTAAAAGTTTCTTCTCCTTTTGAAATTATTATCAAAGAAGATACTTGTCTGATTTCAATATTTTTGCAGGAATTATGTTTCTGCAATTCTGCAGTGCAGAATACTACAGAGTTAAATTAAAAATACACCAAATTTACTGATGTCACACTCAATAAGCTATAGCTTACTAATAAATGTAGGTGCACTTGAGGATTTTTTATCACTTCTGAGACACATCGTATCCCTATCAAGAGTGGAGCATGTCACCTGTTTTCACTCTTTCCTGTTTAAGGTCCTTTTAAAAAGAATAAAGTAGTATAATAGGGAATTAGCAAAAGCTACGTGTTGTTTGTGCAATGTACAGTATTGCAGCTTAGAATATAAAACTCAAATGGAATTAAGTAAAGATTGTAGTACTAGATCACCATGTCTGGTTTTATACCCATTTTACAAACAGATAAAAAGAGAAAAATTGTTAGTGTTGCTTTACACATCTTCCTCTGCTACTGTATTTAAACACACGAAAGGTGACCAGTCATCTCAAATAAAGTTTACTGAAGTGACAGTCCACTGTTGTTCTCACTTCTATGGCTTGGGACAAAACCCATGCTACATGGGCACAGTCAGACTGGACATATCTTAGACAGTGTGAAAGGAGCATAAGAATTTTCTCCTGCTGTCAGCAGGTAGACTTCTGAACATTTGGGGCTACCTCCAGCAGTCAGTGTGCCTTTTCCCAAAGATGACATGGAATTTAGAAAAGGATTTGGGGAAGGCACATCCATGAAGCTATTGCTGTATAGTATTGCCACGGGAAACCTATTACCTGGAAAGGGGCAACAGATCTCTCTCCATGAGTAGCCATGCATGTGGGTGTCGTAGTTCAGCCCTGATTGGGACCAGACTACGCAGGTTTGGGGTGAATCATTCAACATCTGATTGATTAAGGACCTACTTTTTATATGTGCTTTCCACCAGTATTTTCTGAACTACATAGTTCCTTGGGTGGAAATCCTAGGGTACTACAGTGATGAAAGCTAACTGCACACATGTAGGTATCTATTACAGGGTATGAGGTATACGTCAACATTAAAAATCAGCATTGAGGTAAGTAGCTACAGAAACAAGAATAGGATAAAAATTGCAGTGGTACGTGCATGCCACAGAAGTGATTAATAAAATGCTTACTCTCCCAAACAGAAAAGTGAGTTTCAACATTGCACTTATCAGCTGTTCAATCTTAAATTGCTGGAGCCTACAAAAGAAATCATTATTAATATCAGAAGATCTTGCTGTAGCACAAACAAACAGTAGGCAGCATTTTCTTCTAAGGTTTCTAGGTGGACTGTGGGAAATGTCCTTCTTTGCTTCTTACTTCACCCTCAATTAGCGTCCTACCTATAATGCTATTTCTAGCAGTGTCAGTCATCAGTAGATACTAGGGGATGGAATGGATGTCGTGCCAGCTCTTGATACTGAAATCTCTTACGCTTTCTGAATGGCAATTAGGCATGTTTGGTTTACTACAATTTGGTCCACATCAAACTCAATTTGACTTCAAATTCTGTTCAGGCATGAAGACTGAGTTTCCCAAGCAAATGTGGTCCCTTGGTTCTCTTCACCTATTTGTTGATGCGTGTGATGTTCACATCTTTTGACCTGAACCCCAGTGTATGAAACACTTAGTGAAAAGTGTCAGTTAACTATTGATATCTGACTATGTTAACTAAACTGCATTGCTGCTATTAAGTCTTCTCCCTGATTAAATTTTTATGAGAGTTGGAAAATTTATTCCATTCATCAGTCTCACTTCCAGCTTCTGCAGATGCATTGTAGGAACCCAGAACTCCCCTGCAATTACTTTTCACCTAATAATTTTAGTTTCTGATCTTAAACAATTAGATGGCATCACCACATGCTGTAATACAAAGTGACTGCATTCTTCCGAAACAGTTCTGCAGATATGTTCATATCATATATAATTGGGCTACATTTTAGTAAAATGAATCATTTTTACCAGCACCAGTTTTGTCTTTGTAAGAACACTGGAGACTCAGATTGTTTCTTTGAGGAGAAAAGTAGAATGTATATATTTTTTTAGTATTTATTCCACAAACAGCTTTCTCTTCACCTGCCAGCTTACATTTAAAAATGTGAATGGAACAGTCTTTATACATCTCTTCACCTCACAGTGCAGGGTGAGTTGCTGGAGCTGCCAGGAGAGGAACTGATTTGTTATAAGGATCTCCAGATGCTGTTAGGAGCTTTGAAAATCTTAGCAATGGGCTCTTCATAGTGTTAGTGTACTGTGAAGGGGAGAAGAAATATGTTGTCTTGTCTTCTGTGTAGCAAGTAAATCCCACTACAAAAGTATTCTTTATGGAAGATGGATATAGAAATGGGAAACAGAATTACATGCGTCATGGTGGTGTCAGATACCCTCCTCGGTCTCATATGAGGAGCAGGTAAATGCAACCTGTGACCTGTGATTGGAAAGAGGAAGAAAAAGGACTTGGCCCCAGAACTCACTCCCACAACACCTGATTTGTTCCTCCAGACCTCTGATCTCCAGATCCCACCTGCTCTGCTGCACCTTCATACTAAACAGAAAGAGATATCAGCCCTGAGATGCTGGACCATGGATGGTGGGAAACAGAGCATGCTTGCAGAGCTCCTTCTTGCCAGGGAGTCAGTCTAAGCTGAGACAGGAGAGATGCAAGACTTGCTTTTGTAGCTAAACCAGAAAAACCCAATTCTATGATATTCAAATATATTAATGTCAGTACAAGATGCCTGTTATACATCACATTAGCCAAGATGCAATTCAGTGATTACGTTTTTTTGTCATGTCACCTTAAGTATCAAAAATATTTTCTCAATTACACAGTAACTATTAAAATAGAATAGATATCAAATGGAAGATCTGAGGAAAAATTAAAGGATTAGACCAAAATTGTTAGTTAGGTGCCACAAAAACATCTTGAAAAGCTTCTGCCCATCTGTTTGCATCTGAGAAGTGAATATTCAAACTTAGGTTTATTCTAGTCAGTATGTCTGAGACACAAAGAGGCAAATTGTCCTAGTTCTGTTACTTTTCCCAAACCAAGTATTCATGTATTCTAGCTACTCTCCTGGATTCTCTTTATTTTCAAAGGTGATCTTGTCCTCCAGTTAAACTAACTGCTACTATTTACAAGGTACTGGGGTCCAACACATTCTTGCAGTTTTGCGCCAGAAATGCAACAAAATTAATTTGTCTTATAATCTTTCTACCTAGTTTTCTCTCCTAAGAAGTTGGTACTGCTGCTGCTGGTATACAGAAGAGAGAGAGATCAGGAAAACCAAAACCAGCTGTATCCTCAGGTTGTCACGTTCCTTGTTCTCTGTTCCCACTGCTACAATGGGTTTCCTCTGGCCCCTGAAGGAAATAATTTGACTTTCCATAAATTACACTTCACTGCCCAGAGAGTCATTCCCTTACCCAAAAAGCCCTCCAAAAATACCACTAAACAAAACAAATAATCTCCTTTTCATGCAGTTTCTCCCCCAACATTGAATGAGCTCTTTTCAGACATCTTTAGCCTCCCACTGTCTTCTTTCAGGGCTCACCCAGAAAGTCGGTCTTTCTCTTGGACAACGGAGATGAGGATTTATACGAGCAGGTGTCTTTTCCAGTGTGCCTGGTGGTAACACTCTTGCAGTCAGAATGCAGGCAGAATCAGGCTAGAAAGACACTGGACTGGAACTGTTGGAGACTGCGTTATTCCAATACAGCCTATGAGGACCACAGAGACAGAGAGCACTTTCTTTTTCTTTAAAAAGTGTTCTGAAAAATGCTTCTGTGTTTGACAGTTTGTAAATGGAAGGCTTAATTTAATGGCTTACCTGTACACTCATATAGCATGTAACTATACATTTCCTCAAGAGGTAACTAAAATATTTTACTGAATTAAGAAAATTTAAGTGGGACTCGTGACACAAAACGATTCTTACTCTCAGGTCTTCGCTGGGTGACAGAATAAGTTCACAGATGTTGCTGTGGATTCTGCCACAGTGAACTTCAATGTATCCTTTTCTGAATCCATTGCCTCCATTTGATACATGCTTTTAGCTAGAGGGGAGAAAACTTGCAATAGAGAAAAACAAGTTTAATGTCATAACAAACAATAGATTTCTGAAGGACTAAGGCAGAGCCTTTTTCATCATCAAGATGGATGCTTTAGGTACAGAATGACTACGGGCTCATACTGATGGGTATGAACACGCAGTGGTGTACGACAGTTACCCACTTAACGCTACCCACTAAAAAAACTTTGGATGTACTAACTTTAAATATATTTATTAGTCTTATGTGGTTTATTTTGCATAAACTTCACTTGCTTCTTCAAAACATCAAAAATTAAGGATGATCTTTAGATGTGAGTTGCAGTGTCTAATGTTAACTTTGGTAGTCTGAGATCTTCATGGTCCTCTTTGCTCCCTGCTCAAGATACTTCTCAGCGAGCTTCAACCATGACAGCAAAAACTCTTATCCTGTGTGTAAAGGCTGCCTTTATCTTGTGTTTTAGATTATGTGTCTCAAGGTGGTACATTGCTAGGATCCATCACTTTTTTCAGTGGAAGGACTGAGGTAATTTGCTTCCCGTAGATAAGAATGACTCAATAAATAAAACAGATTTTTAAAATGGGTGTCAGATTTGGTTTCTGACAACATCAATCACTGCTTATTTAATTAACTTAAAGCCATTTCACTGATTAATTAGTTGCTTTGATAGACTTACATTACAATGAACTTTTTGACAATTCTCCTTTTTTTAATAAGCCAATTTTGTTGGCTAAACCTGTATTACTCATTTGCACTGCGAGTCTTGCACTATCATCACAGTGGCTACCATGTCAGTCCAGGGATAATCCTTGAAATTTTTAGCAATGAATCCCAATTAAAATATCATTGCATAGAAAATTCTGGCATATGGTACCAATAAAGAGACAGTAAACAAGATGGATATCTTAACTCATTGGGCTAGCAAGTAAATTCTGTGCATTTACATGGTAAAGACTCCTTCTGCAGTTATCAGTTCTTTTGATAAGCATTTTAAATTAAGGCACAGATTACAAATACTTTTATTTAAAATATGCTATATATAGTAATTTTATTTACAAGTGACTCACTTAGAAACAAAAAGACTGGAAAGCAATGAAAGCAGTGTAACCGTACATGAGCATGAAGCCTCAACGTCTCCACTATGTTTTCTGGGTTTGTAAAGAACACACAATGTTGTGGGGTCAGAACGTTGTCAACTTCACAGTCACATTAATTTTATGTACTATGAGTGAATGGCAAAGGAGTTTTAGCTCAGAGGAGCTTATTCAGCTAAGGAGATCAAGGCTGGCCTTGATGAGCACAGTGACCTGGGCACACCATGATGCATTCCCCCAGCTCAACCCTCCTCCTAACAATTCTTACAGCGCAGCAGGGACATGGGCTTCCTTGGAAGAAGCAATCACGACAGCCACAGTGCCTCTCTCATTCTTGGAGAACTGGAATAAACATATTTTCTAAGAGCTGGGCTGATCTTGTGTTTCATGAAGGGCCCTAAGCCTGCAGCACTCTTCGGGTGCCCACGCAGGCAGGTGGGCTCGACTGCTGGGACAGTTCTGTGCTGACAAAGCGCTCTGCCGAGAGTTCTGCACGTTCATGCCCGTGAAAGCAACAGGGCAATTTGCTGCTGTCTGAGCCTGGCTTTTCAGCTCCTTACCTTCATCGCATTTACACTCTCAGTTCCCCGGGTTAAAGCATAGACGAAGAAAACTGACCCGAATTTAAACAACCAACGTATTTCAATTACTGGGCCGTGCCCTTCACGTGTAGGAGACTCCTCCTGAGCAACGGGTACCTTTCGGGTACCTCTGGGCTGCAAGTCTTTCTGCATGAGGCTGATCATCAGTCTGAGGACTAGATGTCCCCAGGTTTTCCTGGGTGAGGGAGACAGGGTCCCCGACCAGACAGGGTCTCCCGTG
>WHYT01015406.1:144657-170439 GCA_009806455.1 Tetrax tetrax
GAGTGCGGGGGGGTGGGAAGGAAAAGCAAAACAAACCCTGTGGCGGTGAAGTCGCTTGGGGGTTACTCACCTCGCCGGCAAAGCCCAGCCGCGGAGATGAGGAGGCAGCGCCGTCTGAGAGGACGGGACAGACACCCGCCCAGGAGATCGGTCACCTCGCCGGTGAATACGCGAAGATAGGTACCCGCCGGAGGAGGCTGCGGAGCGGGGAGCCTGCCCGTCGCCGGCCCGTCGGCGGCGGCAGCGCGGAGCAGCGCGGGGGGGATGGCGGCGCGGACGGGGAGCCCGGGGTCGGGCGGGGGTGCCGGCCAGAGCGATGCGGGGCCCTTGGCCCCGACGCCAAGCAGGGTCTTGCCCGGGGGCTTGTCGTCGTCCGGGCAGTGTCCCCACGGGCACGAAACCCAGACATGTCCTGCCCATGGAGGTGACAGCTCTGCCTCATCCACAGATGTGTGTGGCCGATAATTCCAGCCTCTGGAACTTAATCGACTTGAAGTGCATGGCTTTCCGCTGCGTCCTCCTCTCTCGAGGCCCTGGTTAGGTTTTGGCCCTGCTGGTGCTTTAGCGGTGCGGTCTGTGGGGTTAGCAGTGGGTGCGACACGGGTGCTGGTGGGTATCTCCCCCAGGCGATCTGCCCGGCAGCCTGCGGTGATTGCCGGCACGGCCCCAAAAGTCACAGTGAGGGCACCAGAGCAGGACAGGTGCCCCTGGCCCTGCGACTCTGCCTTGCCGCTGGCTCGCGTGGGGACACCGTTGGTGGTTTCCCATCTCCTGCTTGCGCTGAAGCTCTCAGCGTTGCTGACGCTGCAATGTTAGCAGTTGTGGCTGCACTCCTGGAAAGTCCAAAGTCATTACAGGCAAAGCTAGCAAGGGCAACTGCGTGAGGAAAAGGTGCAGGAGCCAGGGTTTGCAGGAGCCATTGGTCCCTGGTTAAGGATGCTGCAGTTGTTGAGAGCATGTCAGAAAGCGTGCCTCCGACTCTGGTACTCGATGCTGCCAGATTTGTATTGAGTTTTTCAAGCAGCTTGTCTGAAGCTTGTAGGTACCCCTAATGAGAATAACGTTGCTCCTGGAAAGCTCATGTGTGTCTGACAGAGAAACCCCTTGCAGTAGTGCAGCTCTGACACTTACGGTCCTAAGAGAGAAAAAGCTTAGGAGATCTTAATTACCATAATAAAAACTTGAGAAGGCTTTTCTGGCAGAATGGTAAAAATGCTTGGTGCCAGCCACACTAGGAGATACATCATCCTGTCCACTGATAACGGCTGCCCTTCTGATGGCAGTTGCAGTGGTATCGGTGATTGTGCTCTGCTATGTGTTTGTACAGTCCCTCGCACAAAGGCATTCCTTTCTGTGACTAATCTTCCTAGGAATTATAGTGATGCAAGTAATAAGTAATTAGTATATTTCATTATGCTAGCTCTGAGAAGCTCAGTCATGTTTGGGGGCCAGTTGTCTCACAGTGCTGTAAAGGACCTTCTTTAGCTTTCATTTGCCTTGCTTGTTGATGTTGTATCAAGAAGGCATTCTGCTGATGTTCAAGAATTAGAAACTCTGAGATTGTGTGACCGTTTTCTGATTTTCCTTGGCTAACCACCTGGGCCTAAAAAACAATGTGATGTTATCAGAATACTGCAGTTTGGAATGAAACCCCCTGTGGTAGTCCAAGAGTACAATTGTCAAGAAATGGATACAAATGACCAAAACAGTGCATACTAACGTGAGGTATTTATTATTCTCAGCAGTGCATGACTTCTGAGATGCTGGCTGGCATGGAAGGTGGGGAAGAGATTCTCTATAAACTGACTGGAAAGCTTATTTTGTAGTCTCAGTTTTGAAGCTACATTGTCTTCCTTTATTGCAGCTGTGGTTCTTAACGTACGTATTGTTCCAAGCCTAATTTCAAGCTCTCAGATATTTTTTATTTTCCTAGTTAAATCTCTGTGTGGTTTTCCTTTCCAAGAAGAATTTATTACCATGCTTTGGTCTGTGAGCTATAGCCAGATAACCGTCCAGAAGCTGCAATACCAGCACTTCCTATGTGTGTGTGCACTTTTTAGAAAATTAGTTTTTAAGTTGGTGACTTACACCTATGTTAAGATATGTCCTTGTCACAGGCAGTTGTGAGTCACAAAAACCTCAGGAGCCTCCAAGGCCCCATTTCTGTAGACACTGAGTGGTTAGTGAGGCTGAGGCATCCCTATAGCTTTTGGTGGCTGTCCTTTCCCCCTTCTCCATCCCAGTCCTCGAGTCCACCCAGATTGACTCATCAGGGGTATGATGTCAGGGGAGGCAGTGACTTCTGAGTGTTTCACCATGGTGCCACTGACAGGTGATGCTCCCAGCACCATGGCCATGAAAGGAGGGAAGGGCTGTCCAGGGAGAGCAGAGCTTAAAGGGGAGGTAGCCCCTTTGGGTGGCCTTGTGGTAGGTCTGGTAGGAAGTAAATGTTTTCCTGGAATTGTGCCGAGGAGGCTGTGGAGGGGAGCACAAAGGAAGTCTTAGCTGTCTCTGGCCCAAGTGCAGAGTCCCAAGGGAGAGGGTTATGGTTCCTGTTTGCCTTCTGCAGTGTGTGGTAGCTGTTGTAGAGGTGAGGTGACTCCAGTGGAAGAACAGCGTGGAGGGACTGCTCGGTGTGTTGTCTTTCAGTCTTCTCCTTTGGTTTGGGATAGAGCCAGTGCCTGATACCTACTTTCATGAAAGTGTCTCCTGAGCTGGATTTATTACAGTTCCTTTAAACTCATCCCTTCAGTGGAGTAATTCAGCTTTTATTGAAGTTGAAATGTCTCTCACCTCTTATTTCAGTGGGTGAAGCAGTAAGCCAATGCCAATTACTTTTCAAAACTGCACTGCAAGAGTAGACTACATGGCATCCTGTGCTGCAGGCACAGATTTGTGAATTCTTCTTTTGGTTTGCTTTCTGAAGGATTAGTGTTCAGATTTTCCAGGGCTTCAGCTTGAATTTAAATTTTACTACATGGTTTTCTGAAAGCGAATTTATGAATCATTGTTATGGATTTTGAGTAATTATGTTGTCATTATTGACAGATGCAGAGTCATAGAGCTCTGAGTAATGTCAGCTTAAAAAAAATGAGACTTTAGAAGCAGTGGACATAATTGTATTTCCTTTAACATCTGTGGGAGCATGAAAAGGTCACTACAATATCTCACTGATGGACAGAAATACTTAATTAAAAGGTGGTAAGTAGAAGAAAACAGTTTGTCAACACAGCCATTCGATGTCAGGATAGTATTCTTTTCTGCATTTTTTTTTTGTGTGTTTTGACTTACTACATTAAGCTTCAGTCCTATTCAGGATTTCTAAGCTTATTTCTAAATACACTGTTGTATTTGGTGCTATATTCCTACAATTTCCCAGATCACTTTGGTTAGAAATTTATCATGTCTTTTTGCTATTACAGGTATTTATAATTGGGAGCTACTTATGGATCTGCTGCAAAAGTCAGTTAGACTTCTAGAATATAATTAATGTCAAATTGGCATTTAGTTAGTTAGATATGCTTTAATGCACCTCTAGGTAATGCATTGTTTTGGTTTGAATCAGTTTGGCCACTCTGACTTTGATATGAGAAGGTCCTGACATCATAAACAAATCTAATTAATGAAAAGCCACTCATGGACAAGTGAATAATATTAAAAATACCACAAAATAATAATTTTTTAAATGGGGAAAGTTACGCTCTCCAAGGTGCTTTAATATTCTAAAGAGAGGAAGCACTGATTTGTATATTAATGTAATGCTTTATGTTTTCACAATGGAATCAGGAAGGAGACTAGAGGAAGAAAATGTGGAGAAATTACTTAACTTGTTTCTGTTTTCATAAAAAAAGTTGTTTTGTTTGTACTTTCAGGTCATTAGGTTCAAAATGCAGTTTACTAGCATAAGGAAAGAAATTACAAGCCCAGAAACCTTTCTTCAAGTGTAAAAAAACACCAGCAGTAGCCAATGATAAAACTGAGACACCAGTAGCATAGAACACTATTACTTGTTGTAAGATATAATATTACTGGAGAAGAATAGCAAAGACTACTAACAACAGAAGTTTTATACCGACCGGGATTTTACAGGGCTGTTAGGTCTGTGTAAGCTTTGTAGAAATAGTCTTTTGTTAATTAAACTGAGGGTGCTTTCGTTGAGTAAAGCTAATGCATTTGTCATGTATAATCTTTTCTTGATTGTATTAGTACTTTACTAACTTAGCTAAAATTGCAGTCAAGAATTACAGACAGGAATGATTTATATTTGTAGCCAATTTAGAGTGACATGGTGCCTTGCTAGCAAAACAACTGCCTTTGTTTCTATGTCTTTTTCTAAGGATCTAGTCACCTGTGTTAGGGCAAGGTACATTCTGCTTTTAGAACAAACTCTGAGAATTTAAGAACATTCAGCTCTCCCTGTCCTCGGTTGAATTGCAGAGAGTGATTTATGCCTCAGCCAGGCATGAAAATAAATAATGTTGCTTTTAATTGGTGTGCTTTACAGTTTTATTCCCATAATATAAAAACATAACAATGAAAAATAGTGTGTCGAATAAATCTTTTATGACCATTTAAGTGTGGTTAGGGCATATCTCTCTTATTAATGTCAGCAGGGATTTAGCTCTTGCCTTTGAAGATAATATGCTTAGGCCTTTCATTATTAGTGAGTTTTAACTAGAGAGTGTCTGTGAATATCTATGCATATATGTTTATACAAGCACTTAGATGGCTTTTACTCTACTCGAGAAGTGTGCTATGAATGCAAAATAAATAGAGATGTTTTGGTTTGGATTTTTTTGACAGTTCACAGATGGAGAAAATTGAGACACTGCAGAATCATAGTAAGCGAAGGGTTAAGTATGAAGGAAGTTTTACATGAGATTCAGTCATGAATATACTGGTTGTAATCTTATTGGCTTCAGTGGTGAAAAGTTACAGTTCAGTGTTTGGCTGCAGCAAGATCTTAATAATTAAAACCTTAATGTGTACAGGAATGAAAACCATAATTGAAGCTGCACTTCAGTTTTATTTCTGTCAACTTAATTTGTTTGTCTGAACAAGTTAATTAGGCACTGAGTTTGCTATTGAACAAACTACTTAAACAAGTGTTTAATGTTAAACATATGAACCTAGTGATGAAAGTTGAGCATGTGCTGTTCAGCTGAGCTAGGGCTGAAATTGCCCCATCTGTGCGATGTCTTAGCCCAGTGATTTACACTGACAAGTGCAGCTTTTGCCTACAAATCTTTTTTATGACAGGAGGTGTTTAGATCTAGTTGATTCTGCCTTGGGGTAAGTTGTGGCTGAAGATGATCTCTCAAACTCCTTGTCAGTCTTGTCTTCTAAGATTTACATAACAGGAAAACATAAGTGGCGAAAAGTCAGAGTTCAAAAATTATTGGTATAATTTGAAAGATGTCCTTGAAAATTTGCTACTGTATGACTGCATTTAAATTATGGCATATCTGATATCTTTAGGCTTACAATAAGCATCCACTGAAGAAGTGATTGCAGTTATGTTCATGAATACTTCTGTGTGTCCTTTCTGTCCATACTTTTCTATTGTGAAGTGCCGCAGAGTTTGAAGGACCATAGAGGCATTTCTGTGTTTTTGCTGTTCCCTCTTCATTTTGTTGTATGCACATCCTTCGGAATGTGAACTGGTATCTCTTTCCTGTTTTGTCTGTGTCTGCTGGCCTCCTGTGTGTGCTTTTCAGCACCATTTTAATTCATAGACTGAGGAGACAGTAGAAAAAGGGGTGATAGCTGTGTTCATCCTCATGATAACTCCCTATCAGACAGTCTTTTCACTCCTGGCTGCCTTCTTGCACTCGGTCAGCATTCACTTAATTTCATTAATTTCATGGCTGGTTTAGTTAATATGAAGGCAGCTGACCTTCTTGCAAACTTCAGCTTTTGAATAGGAAGGTTTTCTCCATGTTAAAGCTCCAAGTCGTCGCTTGGCTTTGTTCTTTCTTCCTGACAGACCATACAGTCCTTGTACTTTGTTTCTTGTAAGCTGTAATGTGACAAAGTTAACAGCCATGTGCAGTCCTCTTTCATGTATTATTTACTACAGTATCAATTATTTTTATTTATGCATTTTTTTTAAACAGGCATAATATGCAATGGATTACTTACTGACTTTGGATTGATATCAGTCATAGCTGTGGGTCTGTAAAAACACACTTTGATTACATTAACTTCTTAAAAATGAATGGGAGGTCATGCAGTATGAGCCATCGGACAACAGGTTTTCCTCATGGACCTAGGATGATCAGTGGACAGCAAATCCCACCTATCAAAGTTCATGCAGGAACACCCTGCCTCTCTTCAAATGGCAGCACCCCAAGTCCAGCTATTGGAAACTTGTCTGCCAGCCTACACTTAAAGATGCCCTTTGGAGGAGAAGTAGCTCCTCAGAGCAACACCATTGACAGTACTGCTCACCTTCCTGCTCTAAATCCCAGGAAACAAGTGTTTACCAATGGGAAGCCTTTATTACAAGTTCCACAGCCCCCAGGACTGCCCGCCCCACAGTCTTTAAAGCCAAAACAGCAAGAATTTGGAAATACTTTCTCCCCATGCCCAGGTGGAGGTAAGACTCCTTTTTCTATTGCTATTAGGAACAGCATACCTTCTCCCCTATCATCTACCTAGATGGTATTGGTTTTAGTAGATGGAATCTGGTCTCTTCTTTAGCACTCTTTTACTAGAAAGTAAGAGATACTGAAACAAAATGTTTTACAGTTTCCCACAAAAGTAATTAATAGTTTGAATACTCCCTGGAGCTTTGTGTTACACAGCAGTTGCTCAGAATCCCCGAGTTATCCTAAGAGTCTATAAATGAAAATTTGCTTTGGTAATTGTTCTGGTTTTGTATATTGAGGGGGAGCCTAAGGTGGCAGCTTCTGTAGGAAACTGCTAGAAGTTGCTCCACTTTGCTCAGTGGACTCAGCAGGGCCAAGGGCAGACCTGCTGCTGTCCAAGGCCGAGCCAATTGGGAGCAGAATGTTCCATGATAATGCTTCTGCAATAACATATTTAAAAAGGGGAAAAACAGAAAAAAAAAAGGAGAAGATGCGAAGCAGCTGAGCAGGGGCAGAGAGGGAGAGATGCGAGCATTGTGGGCCTTGCAGGCCTCACCCTCTGGCCTCCCACCGGGCAGTCGACTGGGCCCAACTTGGCCCAGCCCAGCTGCAAGAAGTGGAGAGGAGATGAGAAGTGAATAAGATGTAAAAACGATCCTGAGAGGCGTCTGCCAGCCTGTTGCGAGAAACGGCTGCAGACGCCAAGGTCAGTGAAGAAGGGGGAGGAGGAGTAATGCAGCTCCTGGCCAAGATTCCCCTGCAGCCTGTGGTGCAGCCCATGGTGGAGCAGGTTGTCCCCCTGCAGCCCATGGAGGTCCACGGAGGAGCAGAGATTCACCTGCAGCCCGTGGAGGACCCCACACCAGAGCAGGTGGAGGCCTGAAGGAGGCTGTGGCCCGTGGAGGGCCTGTGCTGGGACAGCCGTTCTGGAGAGACTGCACCCCGTGGAAGAGATGACCCACGCCGGAGCAGTTTAATGAAGGACTGTGGCCCATGGGAGGGACCCCACACTGGAACAGGGGAGGAATGCGAGGAGTTCTTCCCCCAGCGATGAAGCAGCGGCATGCAACAACACGTGATGAACTGACCGCAACCCCTATTCCCTCTTCCCCCCTGTGCGCTTGGGGGGTTGGGAAGGTAGTAGAGATAATGTTAAGCCCGGGAAGAGGGAGTGGTGGGGGGAGGTTATGTTGTTCCCTGTCTCATTCTCCTGCTAGTTTTATAAAGAAATGAATAGTTTTCCCCAAGTCGAGTCTGTTTTGCCTGTGACGGTAACTTTAAGGATTTCTCCCCATCCTTATCTCAAACCTCGAGCCGTTTTTCTTATACCATCTCCCCCTGTTCTCTTGGAGGGTGGAGGAGCGGGAGAGAGACTGCATAGTCTGGTCCCGATGGGGGCTGAACTATGACAGTAACCTAACCTCTTGACTCAACAAATCCAGATAGTCATTTTACGTTCTGTGGCACCAGAATTTTGTGAGTGTTATCAGAAATACTCCTTCCTGGATGCATGAACACAGCTTTCTGCTGCTGACTAACAGCTGCTTGCTGATGAAAGCAGCAATGTAGTCATGCTTTTTAGAGTGCTTAGGCTAGACAAGCTGTAAAGCACTTTGGATCATGTCTTGATCCTAGATTTGCAAACTGTTTTTTGGAACCACTGTTTATGCTGTAGAAAACAGTGATATGTAGCCCTGACAAAACTTGGAGGCTGGTCCTCTCTGAGTAAGTGTGCGTCAGAGATTTACCTGTCTATGAGAAAGTACTTGACTGTCTGCTCTTGGGTCTTTGAAGTCAAAACAGAACTTTTAAGTTTTCAGTGCTTCTTGACTCTGGTCATGCTGGAGATGGGGATACTCTTTTGGATGAGTTATGGTATCATACTTTTGAAAGTGAATGTACGTAGACATGAGAATGTATGTATAGAAAAGAATGAAATGGTTTAAAATACAAAAAAAGCTTGGCTTGATAATTGAGTTAAAGTGCAGAAAAGCAGACAGATTTCCCTTTTTATTCCAAGTGTGTTGCTTCTCTCCGCCTTCTGTTTTTCTTCACTACTTTCCTCTGAAAACTTAGGAATTCTATCCCTCTTCAGCAAGGCTCGCAGAATTATTTCAGAACAAGTTGAAAGTTAACCACATGCTTGAGTGCTCTGCTGAGTCAGACTGGTGGTACTGCATATACATATTCATGGGGTGACCTCTGAGATCAGCCATCCGGTGCTCACTTTGGTGGTGGTGGTGGGTGTAATTCACAGCATATAGCTTTAAGCTTCACCTACAGCAAAGAGAGGTGGACTACGTGTGTGATGAGCTTTGGAGGAACTTTTCTGTCTTTCGTTACAGGTAGAGCCTGATTCCCGCTGTCTTCAAAATTACATACCTAAAACCAGGGAATCCATGCTGGGATCTCTCAAATAACCCAACGTAACAGCTAATCCACCTGCAGTATGTGCTGCAGAGCAGCATCACAGTGTGAAGGAAGTGTCACCTAGTTTAATGTCCTTGGTTTGGGGATTTTAATCTGCTGTGCCTGACCACTCTGTTCCTAGCTGCTGTCATTTCCATCTTTCCTTCCTGGCCTGATTAGCTTTCACATATGTCATGTAATCTGCTATGTTGTGGGACAGCGAGTAGAGAATTCAGCTGAAGGACTGGCACTAGGGAAGCTTAGGTATAAACAGTGCTGGTTAGACAAGATACTGTGGACTTAAGATATGATGGGCTTCAGATCCTGTGTTTCGGTGGATTTGGTTTAGTAATTCCTCATGCTTTAAAGTTTTTCTTATTAGCAGGACCACTTGCAGAGTTGAAGATTATGCATGCTGGGAACATGCCTGCTATGGAAGAGCTAACTCTCATTCACTTAGTCACGTCCAGATAATTTTCTAAGACTAAGCATATCATGTATGTAAATAAGACTGTAAACCTTATAAAACTACTCATGTAGTTTGTGCTTGTGCAGCTCTTTCATATTCTGTCCTTTTTTAGTAACGGGTACATGGAGGGAAATGTCTTTTGGTAGGTACTTACTTTAGTTAAACATTCATCTCAGGAGGACAACAGTTTTCCTTTTACAGTTGCCTCAGTATCAGTTACAGAGGTTTGCACTATCCAAAGTTGTTTTTTGTTGGTGTTTGTTTTTTTACTTTAAAACACATGTGATAGTAAAAGCAGCAAGATACATGACAAAATGACTTGGTGGTTTTGGAATAGTTTCCCTGTGTTCTTTCAAGAATGGATAAAACAATTTAAAATAAAAACCCAGGAGCTTCAATTTGGGCTGAAGGAAAGAACAGAATATTTTGGAGCAATCCAATTGTGTGCCTTGTTTTTTACAGAGGGTTTTTTTTTGACAGGAGGGGGTGCTGAGTGCACAAAAAGAGAACAGTAATAATCTATAGTAACCACAACATGCAGAGAGTCTTTACTTTGCATGAAGACTCCTTATCTTCTATAATGTTGCAAAGCTTTGAAAGGAGATAATTTTTTAGAAAGTCACCACCATTAAGAGAAACTGCCATGCTTTTGTGCATGATGAGAACCTGAAGCATTTTGTGCTGTGTTACTGTATGGAGGAAAAAAAAGCAAGTTTGAACATGCACTGCTGTACATCTCTGACTTCAGTTACTTCACCTTCTGTATAGTGCTGATGGCATAATATGCTTTCTAGTACTATCCTGTGCATATAGGAAAAAAAAAAATGATAGAATGGTGGATTTTTTCAGTATATAAAAATGTGCTAGTACAGTGATTTAAATTTTTTTTTTTTTTTTTTTTGCTAAGAGTGTACACTTTTGTGTAACTGTTTGAGATATTTTCCACACAGAAATTAAGTGCAAAATGCAGGCACAACACTACACATATTTGACACTGGAAACTTACAGTCTCTCATTTTCTTTGATATGTGTATTTGACCACTTTTTGTGAATACTCGATTTAACAAGTTTTAGATTTACTCAGGCCTAGAAAGAGGTCTTTACTGACAGTATCTGTTGAGATGAATGTGACCTAGAGAGACATCATGCAAGAATGAACAGAAACGGGAGAAGGGCGAGAACAGTAGAGGAAGACACAATACCATAACCTGCCCAGCAGTAGTCTTCAACTTCTCTTATCAATGCAGATCTTTTGACCAAAGTCTTTTAATGAAAAATAATATAATTTTTAAAATCCAGCTTTTTACTGTTCTATTAAGAAGGTAGATTTTTTTTAAAGTGTGTAAATTTCAAGTAGTTCAGCTTAGAGGTGTGATCTAAATGTGGTTATGTCCAAAAATTATGTATTCAAGGATTTATTACCAGCATGTCTAAACTTAATATGTATCTGAGTAGTATTTTGTTTTCTAGAAAACCTAGTAGCTGTTCTTATTGCTTGTCTTATCTACTCCTCTGTGCAGACAGTGTGAGCTGGGCCATGTTTGGGGATATCCTGGGTATTCTCATATCTCATGTACTAAAACCAACCCCAAATCTTTCTGAAAACAACACATTCTCTGGAAGGACCAATATGAAGGACCTTCACGGATTTCTCTTACTCAGTGAATGAAAACATGGTTTTGAAGTCCATGAAGAGATATTAAAGATAAACATATCCCCCCTGCTGTAGGTAGTTGCAGAAGGTGGCTGTGGGAGTCGTTTAGGACACCTTGTATTTTTCCCTTGTCATTATTTGTAAGCACCACTGGGGGAGCGTCCTGCTTGGGGGAATTGGATCCTTGCTTTGAATTGCTATGATCATACTTAACATGCTTATGGCAGTTCATTCAAAGTTTAGGAGTAAATTTTCCTGTCCTGTGAAACAGTATGTTGTAGTCCTAAAGCAGCTTGGATTTGGCTGATGGTGAATTTCTGCTATGACTGAAATTCCTTCCTGAGGTGCTGGTGCACCTCCAGCTGCCACACTCATAACCTGGTAGAGAGGTCCAACATGGACATGGGGAGGTGAGAGACAGCCTGTCGAACCTGGGTTTTGGTCATCCTCACTGTGATTATGGTTTCAGCTAGGATCTCTGGCCAGACTTCCTAGAAAATGTGAGCAGCTCTCAGTCACGAGAGCCATAGCCATGTCCCGCTGGCAGCAGGCGATGTGGGGAGCTCGGGCCTTGGAAACCAGTCTGGCCTTTTGTTCTACCCTGACTGCTCTGCTAAAACCAGTGTGGTCGGCATGGGGGTACGTGGCTAAGACGATGTTATAGCTGTGAAGAGTCAACATGAAAATACTCAAGATGGGACTTGAAGAAGTAGATCTGGACATTTGTTAGTAAGAAATGCAGAAACTTGTGCAGGTAGGCCTGGACCCCTTTGTTCTCCTTTCCAGGGCCATTGAAAAGACAGCTGTCATCTTCCATTTCACTGGTTCCGGCAGTGTGAAGTTTGTTCCTTGATATGAAAAATCATTGTGTATTTTGTTTCCTATTTTATTGAAAATGTGACTATAAATTTTTTTTTCTAGTAAAATGGGTCAGTTAGCTAATGTTCATGTGTAAGATGAGCAAGTTTCCTGTTGGGGATCATTAAGGCTCTTCCTTATCCTGGAAACAAGTCTTGGGATTGGGATTTTTTTTTTTTTTCCCCAGAGACTCTGGATCAATGCTGCTAAGCTGTGTGAGAACTGTGAACTTGGTCAGGGGGGATCATTTGTCTTCAGTTGCCAAGAAAGCCTTGTTTCACTTTTGAACAATAAGTGCACAGGCCTATGAGGAGTGTTATACACCAAAGTGTTAATCAGTAAGCAGCTTGAGCTACACTTGAAATCTCTTTAACATACTTACTTTGCTCTCTAGTACTGTTGTTTTTATGTGTCACTTGGCACAGTCTGAAAAAACATGTTCATCAGTATTCTGTGCAGTTCCTTATGCAGAAAGCTTGACTCAAGACGTACTTTCTTTTTCAGTTGTTTTCTATAATCAATTGCCAGTAGTTTTAAAGCCCGGTTATTGACAATGTTTAGGTACAGCAAAGTGATTAAGTGATAATGATCTTAGTCTTATCCAGCATGACACATTTTCCAGCTTTGTGTATGCTTCGGTGGCCTTGATGTGCTTGAAAAACAACACAGGATCCATCAAGGCAAGGAAATCATTACTTAGAGCCCTGGCAGTTCTTGGGGAAATCCATTCTGAAGACAGTATGGATGGGTCTCAGTGGATTCTTTTCTCAGGTCTAGGACTTTCCAAAAGGCCACAGCTGAGAACGTGAGACTCCCCGAGTTTAATTCTGCAATTAGTTTTAGAGGCTGGATGACCAGCAGTCTTGGTCAGGTGTGAGAAGGTGTGAGAAGGTCCACTGTGGTTATGCCTCTCATAGAATGTACAAGAGGCTTACTTCATTTTTATGTAAAAGATGGTGCACATATTCCTGTTGCAAGACATTCCTTTGGAGTGCTTATTTCAGGTTTTTTTTTTTTTTTCCTATCTGTCATGTTTCAGGCATGGTTTAACTCCTGAACATAAATTCTGTTCAAGCAACTCTTGAACGCAAGTGATGGAAAGTATTGATGTACATTGACTTTGACTCTGTACTTTTAAGGTTTTTATCTTAAGCATTCAGAATTTTGTTTAAGAACAAGATGTTTAAGAAAATAAAAATAGCTGGTGATACTAAAATGCATGTTGGACTATGTGTTACAAAGGCCTCAGGCAGCTTACAAAAATTCCCTGAAGAGTGTTAGGCTTAATGCCAAATAGGATCTACTTCGCACAGGAACTGTAAAGTCCTTCAAGAGTATTAGGCGTGTTGCCAACACTTTTCCATTCTGTGTTAAGAATGTAATTTAACTTCTGTCATACCCAACCTTATACCTTTATCCTCTGCTTTGGGGACCTGAACCTTTAAAATGAATTGCAGCTATCCAAAATACAGTATAGCAAAGGGGTAGATTTGAGTAAAGCTTATTTTTTATAATTTTCTTAGAGGAAATATTATTCTTTCAGACGGGGGCAGACCTGTTTCAGGTGATGGGGTGTACTTATCAATGGCTTTATTTCACCTATTTTCACTATGATAACAACTTGCTCTTGTCAGTAGCATTCAAAGAGTATTTCCAGCTGGAAGGCTGCAAAGAAAGCATGAGCAAACTGGATGGAGTAGGCTACACCAAGCTCATAACCCCGTGAGCAACCTCCGATGGAGATCTCAGTATGCCTTTGAATGTCTTCCCCAGCAAAATTCCCAAAGGGTGAAATCAAGGCAGATGTTCCTTCCTGAGAAGGTGACTCTTCCAGGAATGCACCATTTCCTTTTTTTTTTTCTCTGTTACCACTCACTAAAGTATGCTTATGCATCTGTACTTATGCCATCCAAAAAATGGCTAATGAATTTTGTATCCTCCTTCAGGTTTACAGAGAGGAAAACTCCATGCCTCAGGTAAAGCCACTGTAGACAAGCAAACCAGAACAGGCCAAACTATTATATTTTCACTTTACTTTGAGACTCTTCAGCTTAGTGCATGATTTTTCAGTTTTGTTTCGTCATCAGGAGGTGACACTACCAAAATCTGTTTTCATACAGAGAGACATATTTCAGCCACCTTTTTATAGGGGAAATTTGGAATAAAAATTCAAATTTGAAATTTGAAATATGAAAGTTCTCAAAGTTTTGTACCTGAACATTCTTTAAAACTACACTGGGTGAAGTAAGATTTGAGTATTTTGATGTGAATATGGGTAGGTCACTTAAATTTGCTGTGCCTCTATCCTTTTCATTAGCAAAATTTGGATAAGTTATTTTTACAGTTCTGCAGTGCTTTGAGATCTCCACCTGAAGTGCAATTTATTGATGTGAAACACAAAATTAATTTCAGGGCTGCATGTGCACCTGCAGAGAGAGAGAAGAGGTTGTTTGTGCCCCTTACATGGAGGAGTAGGGGGCTAAAAAGCAGCCTGGTGCAGAGTTAAGTATAGATGTGTGCAGATACTGAATTTTGCAGATGGATTTGACTTTTTGACATATCACCATCGTGTTCTTTTTTAACTATATTGCCTTTCCTAGCCCTGCTATAACATGATCTTCACGATGGTGATGTGTTGCTTTATTTGGTGCCCGCTGCTTTGGACCTGTTTGACGATGGTAAGCAGGAAGCGTACCGACTGCTTGCTTTGTTTTAGCTGCTCTCTTCTAGCCGGCACCCACAGAAAACAATGAGAAGAGAAGTTGCTTTTCATACATCTGTTCTGTGCATAAAGTGCAAAAATGGTCTTTCATTTGCTTTCTGGGTTCTCACACGGTTGTAAATACCTGGAATAGTCCTGCGAGGAGCAGGGAGTTGGACTCGGTGATCTTTATGAGTCCATTCCAACATGAGATATGCTATGATTCTGTAATTCCTGTGTCCATAAATCCAGGAATTGTCTGCACCATTGAGATTATTTTTGTTTCTATTTTACTTACAGTTGGTCTTTCTGAAGCTGAATTTGATAATGAGTTCTGTCTCAGAGTTCAAGGGAGCAATTAGTATGACTTTTTTTAAAGGACCATGCTTACATGTTTGGATTTTGGCTTAGGTGGGATGATAAACTGTCTTAAAATGTATCTGACCTGTATCTAACGAGGTTACAAATAGCCTACACATGTTCCTTTTTCCATGTTTCTGTGCCACTTACCCCTTCCAAGGTAAATTTCATCTCAGGCCAGTGAGGTGTTTGCAGGCATTGCGTGTTACCTTATATTTGAATCAGTGGAGCGTGTTCTTCACTGCTAGTTACAAGACTGTAGATCATGTTTTCAGCAGACTTGAGATACCAGCTCAGTGTGTACTGAGGGCACTGGGCAGGGAATGTAGAGATACAGATGTAAAAACATGGCTCGATTGATGTTGCTGTCAAAACTTGGTAGTCGCATCAGCAAGGCAGAATTTTATTTTAGTTTCTGCTGTGATACTTGCTACTGGAGCTTCTTGAACTGTTGTGTCTCATTTTAGCTCTATGTCCCCCTGTTGTCACTCTCCCTATTTGTCTCTCTTCTCTGCTTGGTTTTATGGTGAAGAGTTTATTTATTTTATATTTGCCCCATGACAGACACAATGGCTCTTGTTGCCTCTGAGAATTACTGTATGCAAGTCACAGTGGCAGTGATGAAAATATAATCCATAGTGATGTGTGTGATGTGTCTATAGTGAATAAGTAATGGGGGATATTATTCTCTCTTGAACAAACAAGGAAAATTTAAATGTGATGTGAACCGTCAGGTACCAGAACAAATATACTGCTGCGAAATGCTTACTGTAGTCATTTAAACTGTACTAATATGAACTGCAACAGCCAAGTGTGTTTTTTACTTTTTTGTCTCCCATGGTGAACTTGTTGGGTAAACAGAATTATGGCAAAAGAGTCATTATTGACTGCTGTGACTTTACTAGTGACCTTTGATAGTAACGTGATACTACTTCTGTGTTTCAGCAAAGAAGCATCTTCAGTTCTGGTGGCTCTAGGTGGGATTTTGACTTCCGAATTTATCTTTGACAGTTGATCTTGCAAGACAAATAAACACTTTCTGTTCATTGTCTTAAAATAAAAATCTAGATTATTTATAAAGATGGAAATTTTTTGAGACTGAGTGAACTGCTATAGGAGCTTGTTGTCTGTGTTTAACCGTCTTATTTATGGGTCTGAGTCAAATATTGTTTGTGAAATTCTGCAGGTGGGAAGCATGCCCTTCAGCTGTTCTGTGGCCAGTGGTTCTAGAGAAATTTAGGAGGCAGGACTGGTAGTGTTTTCGTGTCATGGGGCTACTTTGGCTGCTGAAGCTGATTAACTTTTGAATTGTTTCTAGAAGTTGGAAGTCAGCTCCACAGTCCCCTCAGAATGGGAAGGGGGTATAAGGAACGCGTCCTGCATCATGAAAGGCAGTAGGGCCTGGGGCAGGGGTAGGGAATGAACTTTTTCCTTCTCTGAGTCCTTTCCCTCAGTCTCGTATCAGGATACAGCTGATACGTAGGACCTTGTGAAAACAAGACACATGTCCAGGCAATATTCTCCAGTTGCAGCTCTAGACAGATGAAATGGAACTTTTCCTGGTGATTAAAATCTCAGTTCATTGGAATTTTATATGGTCAGTTCTACAGATATCATGCAGTTGATAAAATAAGTGGTCTAAGTTGTTTTCCCCAGGCTCTCTAGAGAAATCTATCCATATTTACTCTAACTATTTGACACATTAATAGGCTGAAACAGAATATGGTTAATTTTTGCTACTGCTGTCTTTTCATCAGAAAAAAAAGCATTTTAAAAGCTTTTATGACAAGATGATCAGAAAGAAGAATTCCTTTCTGGAGTGATTACTCTATTCAGTGGTGGAGGTTCATTCAAGTCCTATATTTTATTGTCTCCCCAGGCAGAACCAGTATTTGGACAGTTAGGATATTAGCAAATACTTTGCTAATTGAGTATCTTGGACTTTTTTTTTTTTTCTGTTGTGGATGCAAGTTTTTCAGATTTCAATGAAGGAATGAATGAGGGACAGCACTGCAGCATGTTTCTTCTGACAGGATATTTTAAATTGCATAAACTGGCAATCGTTACACTCAATTATCCTACTTGCTCTCTAACAGGTCTGTGCATCTGTACACATGACATTTCTAAAGACTGACCTTCAGGAGAAATTAAGTTAGTTAATTAAACTTACTGAGATGCTTCTGAAATAATGAAAAATGTTTGCGTCTTTGGTCACTCTTGTAACTGGGTTCACTAATCCAGTCCTGTGTTTTTGAACTTACCGTCTTCTTACATTTCTACCCAGAAATATCCCTAAGTTGTTTTGATGAAAGTTTTTGAAAGAAAACTATTCTTGTGCAAACCTACGGCTGTTTGCTTGCAAACTACATTCAGATGATGTGTGTGCCAGCATGTGATTGATTAAAATTTCATATATGGGTGAAACTTCATCACGGCATGGGTGTATTTTTACATGCAGGTATTGTTTCACAATGCAAACACACAGTTTGTAAGCCTGAGCATTTGCTTGTTCTTTTTTTTTTGGAAGAACAAATCTTGAGTGCTGTAAAATTTCACCATAAAATTGGACATCTTCTTTGGGTCTCTGTATGGGCAACTGAAAGTAGAAGAGGGCTGGTGTGGGTGAGAAACATGCTGTTCAGTCACTCACTGTACTTCTAGCTCTCTTAATAGTAGCAAATGTTTTTCATGAAAAAGCAAAAAGGGACATGTAATAATAATACTCATACTGGTTTAAGTGACTCACTGCATCTGTATGGTGTGGACCTGCCAGCTTTTATCTTCTTATAGAAAAGGTTTCAAATGCTACTGAGAAGAGAGTCTGTCTACAGCAGATTATTTTGCTTTAATGAGCAGAGACCACCATCTCTTCAGGTCTGCCAATTTAACCATGAGTCTGACATCTCTATCTGAGGACAGCACCAAGCTGAGAGGTCAGCAGAAGACATGCCTTCCCCAGCTTTATAACAAAGCAGTTGCTGCTTAACATTTCCCTTGTAAAAGCTCTGGAAATAATTTTGGCATGACAGATTGTCCTGCAGGCGGATAGTATCCAATGGGACATCTCCAGGGCATGAATCTCCTGTTGGTGCTTGGAGTGGGTGAACTTCATCCAGTGAGAAGAACTGGTGTCCTGGCTGACCCGTGGTAGCTGTGTGCAATGGTGAGGAAACTTCTGTTTTCCTCACTACACTTTCTCCTTGCAAATGCCTTCAAAAGAATAATGAATTTAGTTCCCTGAAATGACACCAAATCTTGCTCCAGTCAAATTCCTATTTCAATCAGTCATGTACTCAGAACTTCATATTTGGGCTTTAATAAAGGATTAGTTTGCACATTGATGTAACTCTTACCTGCATGGTCAGAATTATTTTGCAGACTTTCTCTCTTCTCTGAGGTCAGATCAATAGGGTAAAATGTTATTTTCATTCAGGAGACATTTGTTTGTGTCCAGGAGAAGCTGCTTTGACTGACTTTGCCTTAGTACTATTTATTTTTTAATGAAATCAAGCCTTAAAAAATAAAGATTTTTACTGGAGATCAATAGGAAGAAGAAAAGATATTTAAACAATAGTGAGTGGATGCAGTACTTTTTAAGTACCTACTTTTCCATTTTCACTTCCTTGCAGTGCCTGCCTTTAAAAAAAAATAAAATAAAGAAGAGAGATGGCATTGGTGGTGCTTGACCATTGCTCTCTAGTCTGTACCTCATCTGCAGGGAAATAAGCTCCATCAGACTAACATCTGTCTCCCACTAAAGAAGCTGTGTTTGGGTCTCCAACAGAGCAGTGGGATAATGCTCTTTCTCGGCAGATTCATGGAACTGGTATTGTTTCATCTGCAGGAGAATCCAGGCTCTTCTGCTTTTACAAAAAATGTTTGGGTGATTCCTACCTTGTATTTGGCAAACATGCTTTATAGAATCAAGGTCTGAAGAATGAATTACTAAAATATTTAACAATAAGTTAAAACTAGTAGATTTTAAAACACCTGTAGATTAAAATTTGCAGCGTGGCTAAAAAAACCCACTGTCAAGCATTAGGAGCTTGCAAACTGGAAATGGCAAATACTGGTAGGAAATGGCAAGCTTTAAAGCAACTTTTCCCCCAGAATGTTCTTCACTTTTCTTATTGGTCAAAGGTAATACTAAAAATTTAAGTGATTAAATTTGGCAGATCTGATTTCTGAATCTGTGGTCTGTGAGTGGTAGAGCTTTGCTGAATAGTGCCACGAAGTTTTTCAGGAATGCTGTGATTCAGCTCACCAGTTGTTAGTGGACATAACAGCTGTTAATGCCTGTGATAGATAATGGTTGCCCATTATATTATAGATAAGCCAAGACTCAAGGTAAGTTTTCTAAATTAGCCATTATAAAAAACAGGGTAACAGCTAGGGCTAACTTGGTAAAAAGAGAAAAGTGAAAGTAGTAAGAAGAGAAATCAAAATGTTTATTCATAAATCACACAATCTTATATGGAGGCCCTGCTGGCAACCAGTGCAGGGCTTTAGGTGTGGTGGCAAGCCCTGCCTGGTCCTCTCCGGTTCATTGCAAAGGCTTTGTGTCTGTCCTCCCTGAGATGTAACTGTCTGTCCACCCAATGCCATCTCTTGAGCTCCATCCTGGCACCGTGCTGTACCCCACAGTCTCTCCAACCCTCTCTTCCTCCACTAGCCCAGCAGCTCCCAAAAGAAGGGAGGGTCTCTCTTCCCCAGGAGTGGCCGTGGCCCTGTCCTGTCCGACAGCAAGAACATGTGCCCAGGAGCACACTGCCCAGTTCAGACTGCCTGTGCTTCCTTGCATTTTCAAGAGCCATATCACTGAAGACCTGCAAACCACTCTAGGAGCTTCAAGGGAGAAGAAATATTATCATGTCATTTCCCAAAAGGGGTTCCGGTCCAACAGAGAGCGGATTTTTAGGCTGAATTGTGTTTTATTAACATTATAATGTATTCAGGTTTTGTTGGTTACGAACACCAGGATCCTCTGTTTAGGTGGTGTTTGGTATTGACTGGACTGAAGATGGAGATACAGAGATAAAATGTTTGTCTGTCTGCTTTTCAGTATCCTCAAATCTTGGGGTTTTGGTGAAAAATGTTTCTCTTTATTTCACCTGAATGGCTCTTTTCTTTATTTCTCCTTTTTTCTTTACTATTACTTGGATGAGGAATCTAAGGCTAAACAGAGTGCTTTTAACTAGTGTTATATCCTGCCTTTTACACACAAAAAAAATGAGCTTTGCTTTGCAGTTTAGGAATACAGTTTGCCTCAGTCTGTCTGTTTCTGAGACTTGAATGAGATTTGGCCACTGAAAAGGCTCTGAAGTTAGCAAGAATTTTACCATGAATGGTTTGGAAATATCCTAAATAAGTGTTTTGAGCACAGAAGTTTTTTCAAAAAAATCTCTATATACAGTTTAAGAATTTTTACTTAGAAAGGTAAAAAAAAAAAAAATAGATACTCTCACTAAAAAGGCACTTGAGAAAACCCAGAATAAATTTTAATATTTCCCTGAATTTATAATTCATGCTTTATTCAAATACCAGTATAGTGTGATAGGCAGTCATCATTGTTGCTGACGTTATCAACAAGAAGTTTACTTTAGCAGCTAAATATAGTTCTGAATTGCATAACATACACTTTAACATCCCTGTTCTGTCCTGCTGAGGTGTTTCCAATGGCTTATTCCATAGCATAAGTTAAGAGTTCAGCAGCAGCATATTTGATCTCGACTGAACTTAAGTTTATTTTACACTACTGTTTGAACATCTGTTAATAAATCTGCAGTTGGCTTTCCCGTTCCAGCTAACCAAACTATAATTGGTCTGTCAATCAGCATTCCCAAGTAAATGTTCTTCCAAAAAACTACTGACCCGGCATTGATGTCAATTAATTAGTGAAATGTATCTTCTAACACAATCAACAGTGTTTCTTGTGAATGCTTTAATGCTTTTGGCAGTAAGAGAAGACTGCTTGGATATTTATTTGCTTAAGCACGTAGCTAGAAAATGAGTCGGCTTTCAAAGAAGGGAAAATGTTTAAAAAATCTTTTGTAATACAAGAGAAATGCTATTCATTTTGGGACCTTGAAGCCTGCTGGAAGCCCACTTTTCATATCCTGTGTACCCTTCCTGGCCATCCTCAGTGGGTAAATGGTAAATGCTGCTGACTGACTCTTCTTTGCCTGTAGAGGCACAAGGCTGGTGGGTTTTGCCCACTTAATGTAGACCCAGATTGTTGCTAGCTTTGCTGCACAACCTGAAGTGGCTTTCTATTTTGACTGTTTACTGCATTGGCGTCTCTCCCATCTTGCATATACTTTCTCAACTACTTTCTTCATTTGTGTGAAATACGGTTATGTGTCTTATTTCCATGTGAAAAGCCATTTATTTTTTAATGCATCATGTGTGCTTATAAGAGAACAGGGAAGTTTCTGCCCTGAGCCATGAGTATTTATCTCTGAAATTACTGGGGTTCATGTGATGAGAATATTGTTTCTGGCATCTTGATCGATTTTGGTGAAAGTGATTGCTATTTAACTGCACGTGGCTTTGTGTGAAGGTGGGGGAAGGAGCAGAGAAGTCATAACGAAAGATTTTTGTGTCATTGAATGCATCTTAGAAATATGTGGGGAGGGAAAAGGAATGAGGAAGTTAATTTTACGTAATTTGTATATTTACATCCATCTATTCATTAATTTTTGATCACATAAACTCAAAACCCAGTGAAACGGTCAATTTTTGGTCAATCTGTTTATTACTGCTAACTTGGATGGGAATGGGAAGCATTTGTTTCATAAAATGGCTCGATGTATTTAATAATCAAATTGCTAACTCTGCCTAGAATCTTGTGTAAGACCAACACCATTAATTTTTTACATTTTTTTGTATGTCTGTTTTGAATTCCTTTCTCACAAAAGAAAAATAAATTTCTTGCTAAATATGGAAGCTGCTGAAGGCTTTGAAACTTTTACTAACTTCATGAGATAACCTGTGCAGAAATTAAGTAGGGTTGATATCTGACTGGGATGTTTAACTTACTGGGTGTTTGAAAGGTGGAACAGCTTTGAGTCTGCCCCAGGAAACACTTGAAAAACAAATGAGACAGACCATGTGTCTAGTTACCTACTGGAAAACTTTTCACCCATGCCTGTTTCACATAGTTCCCTGACTGATGGTTACCAAAGACCACTGGTCCCCACCAGTTGGGATGGTGGGTAAGTCCCGGTGTCCCCAGTATCACAATTCTGTCTCCTTTCCCTCTACTTCTACTCTGTCAGCAAGCCTTTCTAGAAATCAGCATGCTTCTGCAGGGTATGCCTTGGGGCTTCATTTCCTACCTCAGATAACCCTGTCTTCTCTTTCAAATCTCCTTGGCACTCCTCTTACCTTCCTGCATCTCAGCCCCTAACAGTTATGTTGAACAACACTGATGGAAAATAAGAACTTGCTCATGTAAAGAGCAAGTACAGTAAGTTGTAATTTTGTGAGGTGGAGGAATTGAAACTTGGGGCTTGCAAGAATTCTCTGTCTTTCAGTTATGGGGAAAAAAAAGCAAATCCCCAACTCCAATGATGAGTGTAATATGGAAAAGAAGTCAAAATAGATCTTGATTTTAAATTTTGCCTTTGACAGATGTAACTATTATCTGTTATGGAAAACATTGTAGTGATAGATTCTGAACCCCGTTCACCAACTGAATACCACACTGTGTAAAGTTAAAAGGATCATAGTCTGGACCACCAAGTATTAAAATGTCAGTATCTGTAGGGCAATTGGTATTGAAACTTGAAAGTCTAATTCAAATACAGGTATAATTCTGTTACGAACACCTCTCTTGATTCAAGTTTAGCAAGTGTTTGTGCACTTGCATTGATTGTAAGCGGACATTCAGATTGGCTTCAGTTCTTGTGCGGGTTGGTAAATATATTTTCGTAGATTTGAGTCTTAATATTCTATAGATTGAAGGACTTGTTTAGACTTGTGGATTTTCTTGTAATCCTGCCCTGATGTTTATAAAAGGAGGAATTAAGACGCTGCATAAGGCCTAGCGAGTGGGAAGATCAGCCCCAGTGCTGTCTGAGACAGTTCCGAAAAGACGTGCTGGGCAGCTTTACCTATCTGTGTCCCCCATTGGTCACAGAAGCAGGAGTTTGTACATTCTTGCTAACAGAAAATACTGCATGAACATTCCCCAACTCCAACATGAGTTTCTTCATTAATCTAAAGATGTTTTCAATTAACCGCTTCTATTGAGAGACGTGGTAGGGTCTGTGCAGCTGGAAAGACATTTCTTTTAGATGATAACAGCTTCTCCCTGGGAAAGCATGAAGTTGAAAATCCGAATGAAAGGTTCCTGGAGCAGTTTGTTTTTTACCCTTTGTGGACAAGTCGTAGACGTTTTAATATAAGCTTTATTAGCAAATGCTAGACTTTATAGAATCCAATTAAAAACTCTGTCTATACTGGATATTTCAGCAGAAGTGTTGAAAGTGTAGGAAAAACCTTTATGTTAGATTCTAGAGGTTTAGACTGATTTATTTCCTTCCAATTAAATTCCATAATATGGTATTCTTCATAGGAGAGATTTTTTTTTTTTTTTATTAATATGGTAAAAATAGTGTTGAAAGAAAGTTAAACTGAGTTTGGATTACAAATTGCTGAAGATAAGTAACTTACTAAAGAATAATAAAGCTAAGAAATAAGGAATAGAGATAAGAAATAAGTCACTTACTAAGGAATAATGAAAGATAAGAGAAAAAGAGTGTATAGAATTTTTTTTTTTTTGTGTCTAAGTATCTTCTCTCTAAACTTTTCACAAGCCTTGGGTTATTTTAGAACAGGAAAATCAAACTGTTAAAGAAATAATAAAGTGTAGAAGACTGGCAAAGCATCTGATTTTCCAACTGCAAGCATTTTTTAGAATAATATTTTGAATTATTGTAGGAAAAAAATTAAGCATCACTAAAGCAAAAAAAAACCCCTACATCAGCTGCTTTTTTATATTGCAGTAGGATGCTATGCCATATTTTACCCCCTTACATTGAAAAAAACCAAAACCTCACACATTAAATAATGTATGTGTATTATATTCAAGTCTGTTAGCTTTAGTGGAAGACTACCATTTCTTTCCCTAATCTCCAATTTTGCTGTTTTCTCACTAGCAATTCCTATTCTAGGTACTCTGAGATATTGCTGACACTGTATATGACAAAATCTGCTGCTATTACTGTAGGAAAAATGCACATCTGCAAATTGCAGGCGTGTCTTAATGTCTGCAGAGTGCCTGTGGTCGTACTTCTCAATTACCTGTCGTACGCCTTCATTATGTCTCTTTTTGTCTGAAATGTGCCTGGTCTATGAATAGTAATAAACATTTTCCAGATGCTTCTGAGTCCTATTCAAGATTTCACAACATGATTTTTTTTTTTTTTGCATGAGGCCTGTAGTTGTATGTGGAGGGTGAATTCCTAGCAAGAATGAGCAGTAGCACCTGTAAATTAGTGCCCATGGCAGGCATCACAACTCAGTAAAGACACGGGTTGGTACTTGTCCTTTCCCCAGACTGGTAGTACATGTCAGAAGCTCCTCTGGGGAAGTAGTCTTTCAACAGCTGCAATGAAATCAAATGAGGTGGAGGGGAGGAATAAGTTTAACTCTTGCTTTTTATCTCTCTGTGGTTGTGTTCTTGCTTCCAGTCTGTCTTCTTCCATCGTCACTATGCTCTGGTTATTTCCCTGTTATTGCTAGCTTTTATTTTTGGACTTTTCAAAGCACCGTTCACATCCCCCCGCAGACTCCAGTTTCTTTATGGAGTGATGAAAAGCCACTGTGACAGTACTCACAGTAAATGACAATGTTCTAGCATTAAAAATACATTACATACAGCTACAGAAAGACATACATACAGAGCAGATATAGCTGCAGTGTGAAACATGTGCTGTGTGAAAAATTGAAGTCGTCTTCTTGCACAAGAAGGTAATGTTTTGGTTTTTTTCATGCAAGTTTCTTCTATTACTTTGCCTTTTATTTCTAGTAAGACTGATACTGATTGAAATTTGTTTGGGTGTTGGAGCTGAAAGTGTGTGAAGGGATACCTGTGGGAGGAAGAGGGAGAACAAAGAGTACGTGCCCCATGTTTACTTAACCACAATATAATTCTGCCAGCTGGACAAAGGGAATGTGCTGCTAATTGCCCTGCTGCAAGCCAAGGGGAACACCAAGGACCAAATCTGTGTAAATGACATTCAGGTTACTTGCGAAGTTTTGCAAAGCTGTGCTTCCTGAGTGAGAGGCCTGGGAAGCGTTGTGCCTCAAAGTTCACAGGTTTCACCAGGAAGATGCAATTTTACTTTACTTTATTTTCTATAATTTTATTTACTTTTATTTCACTGTTATCTGCCGTTGTCTAGACTAGACATTGTTGGACTGTTTGTTGTCCTGTTACTGGACACCGAGAAGAGCACAGCTGTGTTAGTCTGGTACTGCTTGTTGCATCTTATCTCCTTTGAAGTACAAATTGTGATTGTCTTATGGCTTCATGCATGAAAAGGGAAGATGTGCCACTGAAAACAAAATTTCCAGACCCAGCTTACTGCACTCTGATCCTCTGTAGCCTTCAGAAAAAAAAAAAGTGTGACAGCTCCTATATGGAATCCAAGAGTAAAGAAAAGACAATGAAACAGGCTAGAATCTCTGTGTTATAAGAGAAAAAAAAAAAACAAAAAAAACCAACCAACCAATC
>WHYT01015406.1:170459-201096 GCA_009806455.1 Tetrax tetrax
CCCCCCCCCCCCCCCCCCCCCCCCAATCTGTGCTTGGTTTATTCATTTTAAACAGCATAAAGCACAACATACCCTGGAGGAAAAAAAAGCAGACTTTTACCATGCATTGTACAATTCTTACTTGTAAGGTGTAAAAGCACTTAGAAAGTATTTGAATTTTTATTGTTTCTTGTATTTTCACAGGAGCCTGTCAGGATATTGAAGTCTTAAAACACTGACTCCATGATGATGAGCTTAAATTTGCTATAGCTGCTTGCATATTTCATTGATGGGCTTTTTTAAAACCTTCAGTGATGGTCTCAATTTGGCTGATCCTGAGGTCTGAGTGTAGTGGAAGTGAATTCAAAAACTTACTGGCACTTTTTGAAAATCTCTTTTTACTTTTGCAGAATTAGAGGTGGGGACTGAGTGAAGTGGAGGTGTGAGGCAGGTTCATACTCAAGTGCTGCTGCAAGGAGCTGGACTGAGCAAGTTCCCGGCTGTGGTAGACAGCATGTGTCCCCAGTGGTCACATTTTGTTGGGTTCTTCAGGGACATCCTGATCTTGGTTTTCTCACATTGACAACTGATAAAGATGAGCAACTCTCGTAAAAAAAAATAAAATTGTATACTTTAAAGCACTATGCAAACATTAAACAATTATGTAATTAGTTTGTATAATTGTGTATACAAACAAAATGGTCTTTTTTTTGCTATTGTTGGCACCATGCAAAACTGTGTAAAGGTACTGCACAACCTTTTCGGTTTTTAAAAACGTAATGATCAGTTTATTATGAGCTACCACAGAAAGAAGGTTTTGGGAATACTAGCTTTTGAGTTTTTAGGAAAATAAATTAGGAATAACTCATCAAAACAAGGTTTGCAGCTGTAGCAGGTTTTTTTTAGCAGATTTCAGATTTTTCCAGTGTCTGCAGATGGTTTGACATACATGCTTTCTCAGTCTAGACACTGTTCTGAAGAACAGTGCTGACATTTGCCCACAAGAGCTAGAACCAAAGAAAAAGCTATTTTTTGTTTAACTTAAGGAGCCTGTTTTGTCTGCCAGTGGCTTTTCCACAGTAGGCACCTGCAGATGTGCAGTGTACTCCAGGGCTGTGTGTCCTTGATGGGTCTAGACTCCCTCTGTTCACTCAAGTGGCTCACCATGCCGAGACCCATCTCAGGTTCCCCTTCTGTTTTGCCTCCTGGTTGCAGGGAGGGGGAGAGCATGCCTAAGTTGGCAAATACCAAGTGCTGCTGATTCAAAATATGTGGGACAGCATGCCTGGTATTGAGGGTGGAGGGCAAGCAGGGTCTTCTCTGTACCTTTGCCAGTCCCACTTTACTTGACTACAACTGCCTGAAAGGAGGTTGTAGGGAGGTGGGTGTCGGTCTCTTCTCCCTGGTAACAAGTGGTAGGACAGCATCAAACAGTCTGGCCTCTTGTTGCAGCAGGAGAGGTTTAGATATTATTAAAAATTGATTCACTGAATGGGTCCTCAAGAATTGGAAGAGGCTCCCAGGGAGCCACTGTCCTCCACTGGGTGGAGTCACTGTCCCTGGAGGTATTTAAAAGAAGTGTAGATGTGGTGCTTAGGTGACATGGTTTAGTGGTGGACTTAGCAGTGCTCAGTTAATGGTTGAACCTGATGATCCTAAAGGTCTTTTCCAGCCTAAACAATTCTGTGATTCTATGCTTCTGTGACTGTGAAAAGAAAATGTACATGACTACATTTACAGACAGCTCTGTGGTTGAAAAATGTTGATAAATATCAAGTCTTTAACACTATTTGAGGCATGCAATGCCTTCTATCACTCCTTCTGTGTATAATGAGTAACTCAGCAGAAAGATCAATAAAAAGATGTATGTGAAACTGTGTATGTATTTTTTAGGAAACAGATAGGTTTCTGACCTGAAGTTTTACTGCGATTAACAGTATGTTGAGTGTGATCTTTAACTTTTTTTTTCCTGCTAGTTCATATTTATAAAAATAGACTTTTATTGAGAATTGTGAGGGTTTGAGAATACAATAAAAATATATTCTGATTCTTGACTAATAAAAATGCTCACTGAAGTGCTGCAGCAATTAGCCTAATTTTGTACAGTCACATATCAAACATCAGGAGATGGATTCTGTGCAAACAAAAAAAAAAAATAAAATCACTATTACTCTTCCATTCTGCATTTCTTCTTATATTCAGTTTTGGGGATTCTAGTTCAAGAAAGATTCTGAATTCCTCAGTCTCTAGGGAGACTTAAGAAACTTTGTAGTATGTTAAACAAGAAAGAGCCAATCCATGTTGGTTGGATTAAAAAAAAAAAGTTCTGCAAAACAAGAACAAATAGTCAGGAGCGGATTCTTTCCACATGATTGCTCTTGTCATGAATTCCTTCACCGTATACTAACCTATAAGTTCATTAATGGTCAAGCTGAATGATTTGAATAGTTCTTTACCCACAGATCACTAAAATGAGTCTTTTAAATTAGATGCTGGAATCCTTTGCAAGTGGCTTGTTAAAATCCGACTTGAATGTAATGATAATAATCTGCTCTTTTGTTCCTTTGTGACTACCTAGCATAGCTATAGCCAGATTAAGATTTCTTTATTTTAAAAAAATTAAAGGAGAAAGAAATAATTTTGTAAGAGTTGCAAACAAGAAACCAGGAGCTAAATTACAGTCCTAACAAACATGCTCCCGATAAAGTGTCTTTCATTGTTTTTTTAAAATAGAAAATTTGAGTATGGCTGTTGAGATTTATATAATTTAATTGTTTAGGTTAATAAAATATATAATTTACTCTGATCACAGCTATGATCTAGTCCCATAAATTCTTCAGAATTTACGCCCCTTTACAGCTGTGAGGTACTCTGTTCCAGAGGATTTACTTCACTGCATGTGGTCAAGCTGTTGGGTTGTTCATCCATTTAGCCGATCACATCGTACCTTTTCAAACTTATATCACAAAGATGGCATAGTGGGTTCAATGAGGCACCCTACTTTAGCCCATTGGTAACTTTAGAAATATTTCTTTGTTTTTCCTCCTTCTCAGCTGCAGCCTTTTGAAAAACATAGTGGCAATCTCCTTTAAAATTTTGTGATGACCGTAACAAGAGTGTAAGAGTAGAAAACATGGAGAAGAACAAAGTGTAGTATTGAAGGCTTCAGACTTTATAGGTGCCTCTTTAGGAATTATTAATTTAAGAACTGGCAAAGTTAAAGACACATGAGTAGCTGTACTTTTGCCTCTATATGTCTATGTTAGGTGGTGAAACATGCTTATCTGTGATAAAATGCAATATGGTTTAGTTTCACATGCATTCTTAGTAGTACCCAGGTATAATACCTAAAGAGAAACAAAGACGTTAGTATAGCAGATTTTTATTATGTGAGGCTAGAATTGTGTTGCACTTCTTTTGGAATGAGGTTAAAACAACTACCTAAGAACTTGTTTCCAAAGGTAACGTGATGAAAACTTTAGGCAAAACTTAGAACTGAAACTGACTGGTACCTCTTTTGGACTGGAAATGAAAGGGACTATTGAGTAGGTAAATCATTAGGCTTGAGAGCAAAAATTCATATTCTAATGTATGTGGGTAGGTTTTAAGATATATTTATTTGGCATTGTGGAAAATGCTGCTGATTTCCAGATTTCAGCACCTGACTTTTAACAAGAAGAATTGTAAAATGGCCTCCAACCTTGTCTTAGCTGGCAAATCTGGAGTGTCTCCAACAGTTGTTGGGCCTATGGAAACTGTCTCAGGTTATATGCTTTTGGACTTTTCACCTAGGAAACTAAATAGGGGCTGTCTTGCATGCTAGGCAGATGGAACAGGGCAGTCTCAGTTGTTAAGTTTATTTTCTGATCCTGAGGACAGTCAGGAAGAGCTACCAAAAGGAAAGATACTTGGTTGGTATATGTACCTAATGCTTTGATGTATTTATATGGAAGTAAAGCCAGGCCTAAGGAGAGGATCTTTGAGCAGCTGTTGGAAATTTTATGTGAAATTCACTTGCTGGCTTACATTTCCTGGTGAACATCCATATTCCTATCAGATAGTTATTATTCTGGGCTGCTTGCCTCACGTCCTAGCTTTTACCGCTCTTCGTAAATTGTATGAGATAAGCCGTCACCTTGCAACCTGTGCAGAGCTGAAGTCCTCCAGGAGCAACCTGTGCAGAGCTGAAGTCCTCCAGGAGCAACCGAGAGGCTGTGGTTGAGGTCATCCTCTTAGTCCTAGGGGACAAGCAATTTACGTCACAGCTTTTTATCCCACCACTGCATCTGGCCCACTGCCCTGATTCTGTGGAGAGGAACTACTGTCCATCTGCCAGTTTCAGGGCATCGTGGATGAGTAACGCCTTCTATACATCCAAGTCATCTCTGCCTGAGAAGAGCAGGGGAAGGAATTGTGGTGGTGAAGTCAATGTAATTTCTGGAAAGGGTATACATGAGCAAATGGGATCACCTCTGTGGTGCCTGGAACACTTAGCTCAGTTTGCAGTTTTGGCAGAGCCTTCAGGATTCCTCTTGCTTGGGTTTCTCAGGCAGAAACATCCTTTTGAAAATACACCTGCTGATTAAAAAAAATCAAAAACTTTGTTTAATGATGATTTAAAAGCAGAAATTGGCTTTTAAATAATTATTCAGAGTGAATAGAGTGGAAGTATTCATATTCATGTTCCAAGTTCTTGGTATTGTCTGAAACCAGTAAGAGATGCCTGGTTATGTGACCAGGTTATGTGACTTTCTGTCCTGGAAATACAAGCCTTGTGGAATCCTACAACTACATTTTTTGAACAGAAAACTGAATGTTTAATGCCTATCCTATGCTTGATTTCCCTTTTTCTCACATATATTAAAACAAAATAATGATGGAAGAGCATTCCTCTTTTCCAAATGGACTCTAATGATGTTTTTAGAAGTAAATTTGAAGTCCAGAATGATGCTTTAAGTCCAGACGTTCACTGGGAAGTGCTTCCCCCCGCTGAGCCTCTCCCAGAGCAGTTTGCTGATGTTTCTTTGGGTTTCTTCCATACCGGTGTACTGGGTCTGGCTGGATGGCTTAACTTTCTTCATAGCAGCCCAGATGGTGCTGTGCTTTGCATTTGTGACTAGGCAGTATTTATAACACACCAGTGATATACACACCAATGATAACACACCTGTGTTTTGGCTCTTGGTGATCAGTGCTTATACAGGGTCAAGACTTTCTCTCTACCACCCCACCACCCCACAAAAAACAAGCCAGTAGCTTGGGAGTGAGGAAGAGATTGGGTGGGGACACAGCCCCAACAGCTGACCCAAACTGACCAAAGGGATATTCCATACTGTATGGCAATAAAAGCTGAGGAGAAAAGACGAGGATGCAAGGACATTTGTGGTGATGGCAATTGCTGAGCAATTGCTGTATGTGCTGAGGCCCTGCTACCTGGGAAGTGGCTGGACACCTGCCCGTAGTGAATACATTCCTTATTTTGATTTGCCTCTGCACATAGCTTTTCCTTTCGTTATTAAACTGTCCTTTTCTTGACCCAGGAGCTTTTCCATCTTATTTTCTTCCCCTGTGCTGTTGAGGGCGAGGAAGTGGGAGGCTGGCTGGGTGGGCATCTGTCAGCCAGCCAAGATCAGCCTGCCACATCTAGGCACTGAAACCTCTCCCAAACCCAGACTGCAAATCTACACTCTTTGATTTGGCCTGCCTGTGCAGGCTTGGTTCTTGAATGTTGCATGAATAAGAGGAGCTAGTGATATACAAGGAAAAATATTGCAACCATTATTTTGGTTATTGTCTTTTCTTCAATTGTAAGCACTTTAACTCTTGTCTCTTGGCCTGGTTTAGTCTTCTGGATTCTTTTGGAAGTGGAACAGCCTTTATTTTCCATCTTTAGCATGCAGTGCACATCAGAAGTTCTTCAAAAGCAAACATGTTATTTTAACATAAAATTTCACAAAATGCACAATAAATCCTATGAAGAAGAATACATGAACACCTGCTTATGACAGAAGTTTGAAAACTTACCTAAGCAGCTCATAAGGCCAGGTTCTATTTGTAAAAATGACTTAATGTACTTGGGAATTTAACTTTGCTGAAAGTCAATAGAATGAGGTCCTCAAAAATCACATAATCAGTTTTGAACATTTTACTCTTACTTATATAGCACATTCTCTCTGTCAAACTAATGTAAATATGGCTATCACTTGATTTTTTTTGGAGGTATGAAGGAGAGATACACAGTTGGGTTGAGCAGCTTCTTAAAAACATTTCAGTCTCCATCAGGACATTTGTGTGGGTTTCCACCCTTTAACAGAGGTGCTTCAGCTCAGCAAAGCACACGCACACATTTGTCTTTTTTATGCCTTTGTCCATGAACACTTCTTTCCGCCCTTCAGACGGCCCTTGCAGACACGTACACACACCATTACGTTGGTATGCCAGTGTGGTTTCCTGTGTCTTCGCATCAGACCTTACTCATTTGCCAACTTTGGATGCCAAACCCTGCCAACACAGCAGCCTCCTCTTCGCAGAGTAATAGCTGTGGTTAAGATGTCATTCTCCATAAATCAATTTTGGCAAGGATGACGGCTAAGGGCAAGAGCTGGAGTTGTCTGTACGGGGCCTAAGCCATTCAAGTGGCCTTAATCTTCCCTCTTATTACCCTGGCTTTGTGGAAGGTAGAGGGACTCACTTTAACAAGAAGGAATGAGCTTTTTTTTTTGGTCTTTTCTTTTTGGTCACAACAACAAAAGACCTGGGAAATTCCAATTAATTAGTACGCCTTGGGCTAATGAAAGAATAACATTGAAAGAAAAATGTCTAAAGCTTTGAGAGGAGTGGAAGAAGGTAGTGACAATACAGATTTTAAATACTTGTGTCTGTTTATATATTTTCCCAGGGTTTGCCTCTCATTGACTTGAAGAGGTAAGAGTGGAAAGACAAATGGAAGGTTTTGTTTGAATCACGATGTAATAACATTTCAGCTTTTAAGGAATCTAAATAGGCTATAACATGAAGCATGCTGATAGTGGCCTCCTCTGAAAGTCAGTTTAAGTAATAAGAACTGATGTCATTTTATTCCTGCTATGCACCTTACTGACTATATATTTCATCAAACAAGACTGCATATGAAGGTAGTAGTAGAAATTTCCAGAGAAGTTCTGGTAATCATGCAGGTGGACTTTCAAAGAGTCATTTCTCAGTTAGCAAAATGTTCTTCAAAACTGCTCAGAGATAATCTTGTATCCTGAATTGAGAAAATGCATTCTCTGCATAAGTATGCAAACCTTTACAGTACAAAAAATATTCTCTTAACCACAGAAGTTTCTTTTTATGAGCTGCACTGTGCTCTTGGCCTCTATATCTTTGCAACTATTAGTTTCACTGATCTTTTTGCTTCCTCAGGTACATGACTCTCTGACTTTCTGAACTTAAGGACTTTTGAGAAAGTAGTCACAGCTCCTGAATGCAAGGTATACTAGAGCTGATTGTTGTGAAGGTGGAACAACCAGAGATCAGTGCGGGAACTTTTTTAATGATGAAAATAGCATGTTAAAAACATTTTATTTTTCTTGCAAAAACAATCTCTTCATTGTATGTGGAATGAGATTTGCATAATGCTTTGAGATAGTGCTACTGTAGCAATTCAGACTTTGGTAGTGTCTGATAGACATGGTTGAAATGTATATATCAGTTAACAAGATTATCACTTGAAAAGGCAATTGTATTTTTACTGAAAAGTTTTTTGAGGTGATAAAATATATTGGTATTTAATGAAGTGTGAAACTTTCAAATGAACCATGAAAGCAATAGTTAAACTAATTAACTGAGTAAAAAGCCTCTTAGAATACATACGTTATGTAGGCTGTAGGCTTGTTATTTCTGCCTGGTTAAACTGACAACTAGGATAACATTCTCATCTTTTAGGAGAAACAACATAAAACAATATCTTGGTTTTTAATGCAAGGAAAAAGAGAAATTGTTTGTACTGCTCAGAAATTTGGGGACAATGCAGTTTCAAAACTTACCCTTTTGTATCCTTAAGGGAACAAAGGACTTTATCTGGGAAACAAAAACATACTGAATGTGATTGCAAATTACTTACATTCCTGCTTCCATACTGCAAGAGGCAGTTGCTGCAGTTCTTCCCATGTTAATATTTGCCACTTAGTCTTAATCAGGATCACTGTTCAACAGGTTGGCATTTACTCTTCCTTTCTTCTGCTTGTGCATTTCAGTCTCTTGGAGGAGGAAGGATGCTTTTCTGAGAAGCAGTGGTCAAATGCCTTGGGTTATCTGTAAAGATTTAGGAAGAAAGCTTCACATGGGACTGCAGTTTAACATTGAACAAAGCCTTTATTGCCATAGAGCCTTAAAGCCTTTATTTATTTTTGCTAAACAGATGTCTCCTGCTGGATCATGACATGCAATGCCATCTGGCACTGATGTATCATGGTGCAAAGACTGAGACCTGGCCCATGCTAGAGGTAGAAAGCAATCTCCTTGCTCTTCTGTCCTCTGCTCAGGACCGCTGCACAGCTGGCAGCAGGTTTTACTTGGGGAAAGTTGTCACAGGGAGTTAAGGCAGCCCAAACCTGCTGAGAGTCTGTCCCCTTGCCCTTAGTGCTTTGCTGGACAGAGCTAGCATCCCAGTCTAAGTGGGTAAAGGAGACAAAAGATCTTTCCTTTTCATGGAGCCTGGAGGAGGGAAGGGGTCTGCTTCTTTCTTCCCAACATTACTCACTGGCTGTACAGCCAGACTGACAGAAGAAGAGTATAACGTGTGCATAAGGGGGGCTGCCTCCATGTTAAATGGTAGTTCAGTGAACACGGCAAGAAATCAGAAATTACTGCGTGAACAGGGGTACATGGGTATGCTGCCTTGCTTCAGTACATGGAACAATGAAGTCTTTTTGGTAGTGGACCTGCATGTACACATGGTTACAGATAGCAAAGCTCCTACATGGTATTTCTAATTATCTGATCTGAGCATCTTTTAATTAAAATTGAGGGAAAAAAATTCATGAATTACTGGGAAAAAATATTAAGTATGTATTTGTAATGTGAAGAAAAGCACAAATGTGCAGTGATCAGTGCTAAAGTTATTGTGGGAGATGAAGTGTTGCAGAGTTCAGAGAATTATTTTTCTAAAGTGTTTTCTTATTGCCCCTCCATAGTTGGCTGTTCTGGTATGCAGTCAGATGGTATCAGCAAAGAAGTATTCCAACAGCACCGCCAGAATTGATCCACTTATTTTGCAGTTGAGTGCAACACTGTTTAATGGCCAGAGTGCTTCCCTATAGATTTCATTGGAGTCCTACCATTCATAATATATGAGGAAGTTTTAACAATATTATTTTTGGTTTGTCCCTCAAGTAATGCAACTTGCAAGTCAGTTGGAATGAGTATGTGCGCTCACACATATATAGACGCATGCTCTGTGTTCATGCAGATCAGATTCAAACAGTAATTTCCCAATGGCACTGGAACTGGAATGTATTATCTCTAATTACAATACAAATCTCTGTATATTTCCATTTTTAGTAGAATAATAGTTTTCTCTCTATATTGTAATGGTATTTTAAGGAGCTGGCCAATACTGAAATTTAAAGCATGAAACTTGTTATTTTTCACCTGATATTATTCACTATTAGATTAATATACCAGTAGAGTAGTATATTACACTACTAACGGAGTTTCTTTTGATTCATTCCAGTTTTTTGAGAAGAATGTATTGCTTGCAGAATGTATTAATTTTTCAGAAAAACAAACTAAATGGTCAGCCTAAGTTTGGTACATAGAAGCTTAACAGAAGCTGGTATGAGTAACTAATACTATAGAGAAGTGTAACATAAACCAAAGATGTAAGGCAGTATGTTTTCTGCAATAGAAGAGCTCTATATTATCCTAACAAGGACAAAAGCAGACGTTATCTAATGTCACTGATAACAAATAAGGAGTTACTCATTGCAGCTAAAACATTTATATTTTAGTTCAGTTAAACATTTACTGGTCTGTGCAGTAGTTAACTGACAACTTCTTACTTTTTATGCAAAATGAGAAAACAAAGTAGCTTTCAAAATAGCTTTTCATAAGTGGGAGGCCTGCCTGATAGAAATGAAACTGATTCAAAATTAATATGAGATATTATACATGTGTGCAGATCTTTGTTTTACAGTATGCATTTTCTCCTGGAAGTTTCCTGAACCTGACTGTTTCATAATATATTCTTAGTTTAGTCATTACAAGACCACTGTTTTCATTTGTTTAAATTTAGTGGTTAAAGTGTTCCATAGAAGTGGTGATCTCATCGCTGTCTGCTTTTGACCAGCTAAGTTAATCACCTGTGAGGTATTGTTTTCACCAGTCAGGTCTGGATAATTTTTTACCTTGGTTCCACTTGAAGGGAGACATTGTTTTTCATTGTGCTTTGTCAGTCTCTTTTGTCTCACAGTAGAGCTGCTGGAAGTACATGCTTGACTACCTCATGGAATGAATGGCAATAGCATTGGAAATCAGTGCAAGGTAATTTACCAAGTGCACTCTGATAGTAAAGAACCTGCCTTTCCAAGATTCAAAGCATGGAGAGCTTTTAAAGTGCATATGTAATATTTTCTCATAATACAATGTGGTAATCTAATTCTGTTTAGTGTATTTCCTCCAGATTATTTTTCTTGATTGTAAAGATTAAGTCTCTGCAAACAGTTAAGAACATGGGAATTGCCAATACTAGTCAGATTAATGGTCTGTCTAACTCTCTGTTTGGAGTGAACGCTGCCAGAAACTTTGGAGGAAATTTCTTACTAACAAGACATAGGTAATTGTAAGTATGGAGACAATAATGATCTGAGATCATAACCAGTAAGTTAAAACCAGTGTGGTTTTAGGATCTCAATCTCAGATTTTTCTCTCTAACTACAAAGCATTGACTTTTAAAATTTTTGGGTTTTAAGAAAATAAATGTCAAGAATCACTATTTCACTTATGTGTAGTGTCTGTGTGGAGGTAGAGTAGTTGACAAACTACTATATTTCCTAAGACTTGCAATAAAAATCATTATTTGACAACTTTTGGAGCCATAGTTTAGTAATTTACTTGTACCCTGAAAAATTCCAGATTGCGTGCCATACAAAAATTACTGATACCTAGTGTAATTTTAACTGAATTTTTGTGTGATTTACCTACAAGCCTCAAGGTCTCCCAAAAAAAGGCTTGGGCTCAGAGGATGATACCAGTGTGAAGAAGCTCTGATTCCCAAATAGACAAAGATTCTGGCTGATCGTATGCTAATAGAGGCAAGTAGCAATCTCCCCACTATTCTCCTATTTTTTTCACCCTTTTAAGCTCCAGTTTAATACTGGGGAGTTTCAAGGGATCTGATACCCACTGCCCTGCAGCTGGTGTCTCAGTCTATGTACTTGGTGTGCAATAGTACCTCTTAGCTGGTTGTAGAAACAATAGAAAAGTGGCCATTGTGTTTAAGGGCATGGGGAACAAGTGCTAGCTCTCTAACAGTCATAAATAAAATGACTAAAATTGGTGGAGGGGAAGCCTGAAACGTTTGGCAGCCCCACGGAGGGAGTGGTTGGCATATTTCCCATCTGGAAACAAGTCTTCCAAGCAGACCTTTAAGTTTGTTCAGTGCAGCTACCGCAAAACCCCTCCAGCCAGGGTGCCAATAACCCTGCCGATACGGTGGCACACAGCAAAGATGTATGTGGTAGCTGGGGACTGCAATGTCCAGAAGATTCGGCATGTTGTGGAAGAAGACCAAATTTAACTTGAAAGGTCTTGGGACGTATGTCTAATCTATATGAAAAAAATACATTGACATTCTTAATTATTGCTTTGGTCTGTTTTTAGTGTTTATTGTCTTACAATGTGCTTTTTTTTGGATGTGCCCTTTTCTCCCATTTTTGTTGAATACAGAATCCATACAAACAAGATTGGAAGGCAGTTACAGGGGAAACATAAAAACTGACCATTTCCAAAGCTGTTAATTACTGTCCATCAACAGACAGAAAATCTCCTAGGGAACTTACCTTTTGCTCCTTTGTTGAATTCTTTTATTTCTAGCTGTTATTCTAACAGTAACAACAGGACAGATTTTCAGATAATTTTAATACCTTTGTTTCGTACTGATTAATTCAGTTATTGCAAAACTTATTGATCTAAGATATGATTTAATTTTATCTGATGTTATGTATTTGGGCTGTTGTGCATTTCAGAATAGCGAACAATTAAAACTGATTTTGCTGTTGTATGTTTTTGTTCTATTATCATTTACACATCAGAAGTATTGTTTACAATTCCAAAGTTTTGGTGAAGCAGTTTCATTTTCTAACCTAAGTTACTTGGTAGAGTTAACAAGGTACTACTTTTGACTTGGACAAAGAGACAAAGAAATTGGTTGATTTTCAACCAATATCTGATAAAAGAAAATGTGTTTAAATTGAAATAATTTAATATTGGACCCTGCCTCCAGAAAGTATGAGTGTGATATAAATTAAGAGAATCTCATATGAAATTCAGTGTACCTAAATTAAAGTATTTTTATTTTTCTGTATTCTTTGAATGCTCTTCAGAAGATTGCAGTGAAATATTTTTGCATGTTGAGGATGAGTGAAGCTTAGCTACAGAAACTATAGAAAATAAACAGGGAAAATAGGCAAACTAATGACTGAGGAAGTGAATGGATTAAAATATTTCTATAAAGTATTTTTACTGCTTATACTTGTTAACTATTATGGTTAGTTATGGAGAACAAGCAGTTTGATTTATGCTTAATATGTTTATTTGGAATAGATGACATGCTAAGCAACTGTAGCTTTTCCTGTGAGCCAGCTCAGGACTGATTCCACCTCCTGAACTGTTGTTGCCTTTACTGGACTGTCTCCTGATTTAAATATTAGTATGTAAGAAAATACATTGCTTCTCTTGCTCTCTTAAAATATTAGCTCCATGTATTTTTCTCAGAATCTACAGCCTCATTCAAAACCCACTGATGTCATCCAAAAAGATTCCCATTTATCTCAGCTGATGTGTATTCAAGACATTAAGTAACACCTGTTTGTCCTTTCACTGTCCTAAAATTTTCAGGTTTTGGGTCAATGATACAGCAAACCTGGACTTGAGGGCTCCTCTTGCACTGTGGGCATATGATGACAAATGCTGATGTGGGACATAGTCATTCTGCCAGTTCACATCTATTGAAGGCTTTTGAACATGGTTTCTGATGGCTTGCTGTCTTGCAGCAGGCTTATGCCAGGTCAGATGTCTGTGTTGCACTCATTTAACTTTATGCTAGATCAGATGTGGTCTGTACTCCTGCAGCTGGCTTAAAGCTAGTGTAATCTTCCAGTCTTGCACTCTGACTTAGCTTCACGGACATGTGACTGTATGCTTGTGCCTGATTCAGGTCAAATTAATACTGCTCAGTGACCTGCAGGGCACGGATGAGGTATTAATGATGGTCTTTATGCACATTTATACCTTTATGAAACAGTGGATAAAATGTTAGAATCATAGAGTGGTTAGGGTTGGAAGGGACCTTCAAAGGTCATCTAGTCTAAACTCGCTGCAAGGAGCAGGGACCTCCCTGACTGGATCAGGTTGCTCAGAGCCTCATCCAACCTGGCCTTGAATGTTTCCAGGGATGGGGCATCCACCACCTCTCTGGGCAACGCGTTCCAGTGTTCTACAACTCTCATTGTAAAAATTTTTTTCCAAATATCTAATCTAAATCTACCTCCCTCTATTTTAAAACCATTACCCCTCATCCTATCACAACAGGCCCTACACAACAGTCTCTCCCCATCTTTCGTTTAGGCCCCCTTGAGGTACTGGAAGACCGCTATCAGGTCTCCCCGGAGCCTCCTCTTCTCCACGCTGAACAGCCCCAATTCTCTTCATGGCCCTCCTCTGGACCCTCTCCAACTGGTCCATGTTCTTCGTATGTTGGGGGCTCCAGAGCTGGAGACAGTACTCCAGGCAGGGTCTCACCAGGACAGAGTAGAGGGGAAGAATCACCTCCCTTGACCTGCTGGCCACACTCCTCTTGATGCAGCCCAGGATGCAGATGGCCTTCTGGGCACAGGGATGCATTGCTGGCTCCTTTTGAGCTTCTCACCATCACTCCCAAGTCCTTCTCCTCAGGGCTGCTCTCAATCCATTCTCCGCCCAGCCTATATTTGTACCTGGGATTGCCATGACCCAGGTGCAGGACCTTACACTTGGCCTGGTTGAACTTCATGAGGTTGGCACGAGCCCACCTCTCCAGCCTGTCCAGGTCCCTCTGGATGGCATCCCTCCCTTCCAGCATGTTGACAGCACCACACAGCTTGGTGTCATCGGCAAACTTGCTGAGGGTGCACTCTATCCCACTGTCCATGTTGCCAACAAAGATGTTGAACAGGGCCGGGCCCAACACGGATCCCTGAGGGACGCCACTGGTGACTGGTCTCCACTTGGACATTGAGCCGTTGACCACCACTCTCTGAGTGCGGCCATCCAGCCAACTCCTTATCCACCGAGTGGTCCATCCATCAAATCCATGCCTCTCTACTTTAGAGAGAAGGATGTTGTGCAGGACATGTGAAATGCCTTGCACAAGTCCAGGTAGATGACAACCATTGCTTGTCCCTTGTCCACCGATGCTGTCACCCCATCACAGAAGGCCACCAAATTGGTCAGGCACGATCTGCCCTTGGTGAAGCCATGCTGGCTGTCACCAACCACCTCCTTGCTCTCCACGTGCCTTAGCATGGTTTCCAGGAGAATCTGCTCCATGACCTTGCCAGGCACAGAGGTAAGGCTGACCGGCTTGTAGTTGCCCGGGTCTTCCTTGTTCCCCTTTTTAAAAATGGGCATTATGTTCCCTCTCTTCCATTCATCATGTTATGACTTTGCTTTTCATAGCAGTAGTCTTCTACAATGGGAGCTGATGGTAGCTTCTTTCTTGATAATATCTCCCCCCTTCCAGCCCTCTCCCTTGTGTTTTAAGTGGAAGAACTGCCATTTTTCCCTTTAACTGCAAATGTTTATCAGTGATAAAAAGAACAAAACCTTTTTCTTCCACTTCTGCATCAGAGAAATGCCCAGGCAAATGTTTATCAGACCAGAGTATTGCATTACTTTTGTCTGTCAACCCAGTAATACAATCTCTCCAAAGTACTCCTTTTCTTGTTTTTTCCAGTGACCAGTGACCTTACCATTTTTGGCCTTCATCCTTATAGATGAAGAAATTAAGTTACAAACAGCTCCGATTTAATAATGTATAAATAGCAATTTTACTCTAGGGTTGTGGACTGTTATGTGACCCAACTAGGTGACATGTGGTGTGTCCCTGAATGAAAATCTGACAAGTGCACAGCCCTTGATTTCCTGGATATGATAAAGTAGATGTTATTGTTACCACTGAAATTTGTTGAAAGTGGCTTATGAGTGAAGGGCATTATGGTATTATCCAGGGAAGAGTCAGTGTGTATTTGGTACATTTTTATGGTACAGCTGCTTTTTCTAATGGTAAATAATAGGTTTACATCTTATTAAATAGTCTCTACAAGCATTACAACTGTATTTCAGTGTCAAAACCAGATGGATTTCGTATGTTATTACAGCAAACTTCCCTATCTTTTACATCCTTTGGTGCAGAAAGCCTTTGGTTCTACACAGTGAAGAAACTTTTCTGAAAAGCAGCTGACTGAACATATGTAATGTACACACACATGTAGGCATATTTTGTAATACTAGGCATTTTATGAAATGTGAATGTGTCATGTAAATTTTTAACTTCACCGCACCCACCCTTTTGCGAAGAGGAGTAGCATTTGTATTATTAGGCTTTTTGTCTAATTTTTGCTAGACGATTCCATTTTAGTACTCTGTAACATTATAAAAGCAGCTGTGGAGTAGCACACTGATTCAGCTTTAGTGAGTTCAAAATACAAACTGCTGCACAGGAAAGAAAATAAAATGCCTTCTCTTACTCTTTTGATTTAATTTGACATCTTTAGTAAGAACAGACAGTAATCCTACAAAGCTTAAAAGCTTTTTTTTCTGGTACTCACAATGGAGTTAAGTGCAGTACAAGGAATTTTCCTGACATGTTTATGCTCTGAGATTTCCAGTCTTTCTAGCTAAATTTCAGGGTAGGTTATTAAATGTTTTCTTCTTTCCTTACCCTTGAGTTTTCAGACAAATGCTGTATTCTCCACTTCTGTTTCAAAGTAGTAGCAATGTGTAAGTTGTTTTCCTTAAATGGCTGCCATATTTCATCCTAAGGAGTACATTTTAGTGGTGGATCATGCAATCAACTTGTAGCATCTGTACATGAATTTACAAAGCACTTAGGATATCAGTGGACTGAGAATCATGTATATGTCACTCAGGTATGTGGGAGATACTACTAATTCATCAAAGAGAAGATGAACAGTTTGAAAAGAAGGGACAGACCTCTGAAACAGGAACAAACATACCTGTTTTCTTTTTTTTTTTAAAAAAAAAAAAGCTATAATTTGTAATTTCTAGGGTGAATTGCAAATTTTTAAGATAAACGTCTTTGGTCTGGAGGAGTTCGAAGGTTTTGGATTTTCTTCCTGTGATTGTTAGTGTCATAAGTGCCTTAACATACATCTTAGTGAAGTTCACAGCCCATTTAAACATCCTTAAGAAAAACTAGTATGTGACTTGTACAACTAAGTCAAAAGGAGATTTTGTTTAGAATATGGTTTAAGTTGAAGTACTTTTCACTGTTTGCTCTGATGTTGCTCTCCTGCTTTGGGGAGTAGTCTGAACACAGGGAAACAGCTAGAAATCTAATTATTAATTTCCAACTGTAATGAAAATTCCAAGAAAGATGGATAAAGCAGATATCCAAGAGACAGGTATCCAAGAACTAGATATCCAAGAACTAGATATCCAAGAACTTCCATGTTATGACCTGCATTTTGACTTTTTCATTGTGATGGTTTTAATGCAGGGGATCTTGTAAAGCATCATCTGTGACCTAAATCAGAACACAAAGGACACAGAGCATTTTGCAGATAGGTCCCACTTGCCAGCTACCTCTGTAGTCATCTCATGCATTTTGTGCTACTGTGTAATAGCCATCAGTTTGAGTCAGGGCAGCAGTGATTAAGAGCAGATTGTGGCCTTTTAAAGAAAGTCCAGAACGCTTCTGTGCCAGATGCAGCTCAAATTCCTCTCCCCAGGCCTCAGGAATGCTGGGTTCCAGCTGTAACTCTTCTCCTGCCAGGGAAACCATGCAGCCTGTGTGCTTCGCCACACCAAACCTATTACAGGGATTGCAATTTGCGGGCACGTCACCAGCCCCCGTGCTTTTTGGATGGCTAGTGGTAAGAATTATGGAAGGGCTTCCAATGGCTTGGAGCTGTGGGATTTGGTAGGGTTCAAGGCATGGTGGTGTTCCTGCAGCCTCCTTGGGTTCTCTGTTCCCTCCTTCTTCAGAGAAAGGTGCGCTTACAGCTTCACCGTCCCTCAGCTGGGGGCTGCTATTTTGCTGGTTCTCTTCCAGCGGTGGTTTTTCTGATGTTTATCTGTGATGCCTGGTCTTTAGTTTATGTATTTCAGCATATCTTTTAAACATGCAAAATTTATTAATTCCCCTTTACAATATTGCTTTTTGTATTTGGATAAGTTTGGAAAATCCTTGTGTTGGTCCCCTGTTCCGCCCTCATCTGAAGATGCTCGGTTGCAGTCACTTTTCCTGCTTTGCAAAGTGATGTGAGTGCTGTGGCCTCATCACGAGTTCCCAGGAGATGAATACTAACATGCCTCATTTATTTTTAGGAGGTCTTGCTTATGGACCCCAGTGCAAGTCCGTTGGAAAAGGCAGCTGCAACAGCATAATAGTCACCAGCAGTCCCATGACAGTTCAGCAGCCGGGAGCTGTTTCACCTCCTGCTAATCAGGTTTCAACAGCATGCAGCCAGATCAGCCCTAGCTTACAGAGATCTATGGACGCTTCCAGCCTGAGTCCTTCTCCAGCAGATACAAGGTCCTGAGTTACTTTTTTATATTTAGTACTTTAACAGGAGGGTATTTTAATTCTCCCGTAATTTGAATGCGACCTTTCTGATGATTAAAATGGCCTAAATGATACTCTGTTGTGCCAGGGGAAATTCAATTCAACACAATTTAATTCACGCCAGCTAAAGTCACACTGTTCGGATCATTCAAGTCAAGGGTGAAATTTGGCCATGTTTTCTGTATTTGATGGGGCTTTTTTGTTAAAGATTTTTGTAGCCACTTAACTATATTTTTGTACTAATGGCAGGAAGCATTTCGGAGAACAAAAGCGGAAAGAGTCCGTGTTACATTTTCAGGGCCAGTGACCTGTTTTAAGCTTATGGTAGTGCTAAGTGTTACATTGGTGCCTGTCAAGTAACACTAATGTCAGACAAAATAAACTTAAATACCCTGCCATTCCTCTCTCCTCATCAAATGCCTTTGCTTTCTAATTGTTTAATTGTTTAAATAATTAAGTTAATCATGTCAATTGGTCCCAGACTGCACTGAACCAGCAGTTAACTTTATCTGTGCTAGACCTGTGTGTCTGAAAATTTGTCCGTTTTCCTAGCTCTGGTGGGTAGTTTAATAAAAACAATGGCCTTTCCCTGTAGATGTTACCTTTTTTTTTTGTATTACTAAACAACAGATAAATATTTGTTAATTAATTTTTAAATGCTTAAATAACTTTTGAGATTATCAGTATTGTAGACAAACATGAATGAAGGGAAAATAGTTATTTAGACAATGTCCATACAAATACATTAAGCATATCCCTGAATATTAGTTAAACATGCAGTGAGAAGCTATGTTCCCCCTTTTGTAGACGTGACTCCTGCAATAGTTGCCTACTGAGTTGAAATGCAACTGTTCTTATTTACAAAAGGCCACAAGAGTCTTTATTCTCAAAACAGGTTCCATTTCACTATACCACTATTACAAGCCAAGGAGCATTCCTGAAATAATTAAAATTGGTGTTATGTGACTGTGAGAACACCTTGCTTTATTCTACTCTAAGATAGTTGTGACATTTGTGTCACTTCAGTTATGACGACTGAGTCTCCCAGGACAGTTTACAAGATTAATTATTCTGCCTATGTAGAAGGATCAGGGAAGACCTTTCAGTGCTATGATGATGACAAATCCAGAGACACACCTTTGAGACAGAACAAAACCGATAATATTAAAATATCCTTAAGTAACTATTACTTACTTAAGTTTTAGATATGCCTGTATGGTTCCAAACACTTTTATTTTTATATGTGTGGTTGGGTATCCTATGTCAGTACTGAGTTATACATTTTTGTTTTTATTTTAAAGAAACATTTACTAAGGGTGAACTGAAGTTGAAACTCTAGCAGAGTCAAGGCTCTGGTGTCCCTGGAATCTTTTAATGATCTATCAATGAAGATGTTATAAAATCAGTTTGTCACACAAGGAATGTCCATTTCAGCAATTTTGCTCTCAAATTGACTATTTTATGGGGCAAAACAAGTTTAAAGTCAGATTTTAATTCACAGATTGTTGAAACACCTTTTCTTTTTTTTTTTTTTAATTGCTTTAGCAATAAACTGCATTTGCCTAAACTAGTTGCTTCAGCTGACTCCATAATCCTTCATGGGCTGAATGCCTTCTCTAGATTCTATCCCTCAGGCATAATGAACTATGCTCTGGCAGCCCAATCCAAACCAGATTATTTGCTGAATTGACACAAACCAAAACAATTTTTCTTGATTTTTACTGATGGAAGAAAGAAGCAAGTTGGCAAAATTGGAATTTTGATACAGATAACATCAGATTTTGGTATGTAGAACATGAGGTGTAAAACTTTCCCCCATCTTTTTTGAAAATTTCCCCAAAACCTTTTCAGAGTATTCAGTTATGCTGCATGAAACCAAATGTAATACTGCCATTTACTTTGATGCAAGTCTGGAAAGGACCTATGACAAAGCAAAGAGTTCTTGGCTAGTAAAACAGAAGACCATCCAAAAAGATAAGAAAACAAAGTTTTTGCTCTCCCATTTTTATGTTTAACATTCTGGATTTTACTTGACACTATGTCTTCTGTACACAGAGGGAGAGCAGAGAGTCATTGCAGGAATCTCTTGTAAATATTCATAAAAGATCTGGTTCAAACTCACACCTGGTTTTGATTACAACAAGCAGACGTGCCAATTAATACCATCTGAGAATCTGGCACAGTGGTATAGCTGGCCCTTCATTTTCATATTAGGTATATTTATTTTCCCTCAGAAAACTACTTAGTCACTGTGGTTTTGGGTTTTGAAGAATTTTTGTTTGTTTTGGGAGCTGGAATCTTTGTTACTTTTGAATTTAGGGCTTAAGTGAGAACCAGACTTCTTCAGATTATCTGGCTCCTACTTATTGTATACTTGGAATTCTGGGCCAACTTTTAATTTTTTTTTCCTGTTATGAGACTTTCAAAATGCAGTTTTTCTTCAGCTTCACTAATGAGTCTGTCCCTTTGTGTTAGGCATTAGTAGCTTCTTGAATGATGCTGGTCCTACTATGCATCTGATTAAAACTCTTGACATTACAAAAATAGATTTTTTTATATTGATGCATGATTTTTTTTTACCCTACTTATAAAAGGTAAAATAAAAATTTAAATAATCATTCTGGAAAAAATATTTCCAGACATAAATATATGTAGCTTAGCATGGTAAAATCAAACCTTCCTTACTTTTCTTGCTCTATTGAAGACTGCGGATCTGCATGTGGGGTCACAGCATACTAACATGATTTAACTCCCCTGTAATGAACTGTGCTTTAACAAAGCCCTTTGATAACCGAGCCAACAGCCTGAATTTTTTTTTTCACAAGTAATTATCCGTTTATATATAAATCTTACAGATTTAGCGACCTTGTTTTTCTCATTTCTCTCAATGCCGATTGTAGTCAGCGTGTAAATTGTGCTTTTCTTCAGTGCTTTGTTTTGAAAGCGCTATTTAGACACTGATGGTGTTAGACAACATTATCCTATGCTGACATTCAATCTGAACAGGATGTTTCTTACTCTGATACAAATCAACCATCTGTTTCCAAGCAAGTATCCTGAGCAAAGCAAGGCTGGGTGATACTTAAAGCTACATTTTTGCTGTTCCTGAGCTGTCTTGGTGCCCAGGCATTCCATCTGCTAACGGCTTCCAGTCTCCCCCAGCCCGTGCTAAGCCTCTTCTGTAGACAAAAAGAGGCTGAGGGGGCAGACACACTGCCCCGAGCACCAGTTCCTCCCCTCCAGCTCTCTCGCAATGACGGGGCTGTGTTCTTAAACCAAAAGTCACTGCAAACTGACTTTTTTTTCTTCATGTTGGTTGACTCTCAAGTACTGGAAAATGCTGTCATATTGAGCAGTAGGAGAATGCCCATCACTCAGGGACTACTCAAGTAGTGGGCAGAATAAGACAACAAAACCACTGATTTTTCATCTTTAATGTCTGTAGCTAGAACTGAATATAGAAAGCCATATGCATTTCTCTGGCCTGAATGACTTTACCTAGTGTTTTCATATATTATTTCAACCTTGCTGATCTAATTGAAAGATAATCCACAAATCTCAGTGGATTATCCAATCCAAAATGTATTTCCACCAAAGCTGCATTCAGTGCAGTAGGGCTGTGGTGCAGACACACAATGCAACTATGAGCCTTAACAAATCTGTCCCATGGATCCTCATTTCCTGAAGCAGTGTCTATAAGAAAATCTTGCAGAACAATAGGAGCAATATTGCTTACCCTGAGTAGACATGAAAACTTGCTTCCCTATTAAAAAAAAAGGCAAGTGACATAGGTAGAAGTGCTCCTCAAAGGTGCTTGCTATAACTGTTTGCATCAAAGAAGAGGTGGAATTTGTTTTTATTAATTTTCTTTATGATGCATACTTTCTCTTTTAGGAATTTGAAGTTCATAGCAATATAAAAATGTGCAGTAAAATAATTATAAATAACTGACTGTAGGAACTTACTCTTGTACATAGGAATATGTAATTCCTTGCCTACATAACTATTGCATGTAAATATTTCATATGCTGCTTACTTAGAGCTTTAAGAAATATTTTTTGATGCTGATATTTAAGGTACCTATTAGCACTTAGTATCTTTCTTTTTTAAAGTTAATTTGACCTCCTGAAGCCTTTGTATGATAGGAGGAGCAATTGTGTATCTTGTTTTTTGTGTGTCAAGCTGAGAAGCAGTGATTGACTTGCCTACCTTAAAAAATACAGTTTAGATTTAGAAGAGAAACCACATTTCCTATGTACTTGGTTCAGCATTGAAATTCTATGCTTCTTCAAAAGGGTATGATGAAAATAATAAACCCAGGAATTAACCCCCAAAACATAAGATGCAGAAGCTTCTGTGTGTATAAGATTTCCAGGTTTATGTAGGTACGTACCTGATTCTTCCTACTGTTAGAGCCCCTTAAAAATAGAAATTAATACATGGAGAGCACCACTGGCTGGTGGGAAGTCCAAGTCTGCCAAAGTGTGAACTGGAAACATGAAGACATAAACCTGCTTGACCTCTACCCGGTATTTAGAGCCATGAATCAAGGACCCTGATATCCTTGTATTTCCTTTTTATACCTTTCTGTAGAAAACAATTTTGTTAAGAGCTTATGAGTTCTTTTTTTAAGCTACGATTAGAACTTTTGTGTTATAAACAAGTTTCTTAATATTTCTATGTAAAAACAATGTTAACAGCAAGAGTACACTTCCGTGAAAAAATTTGATTGCTGACTTGGAGGCAGGTACATCATCAAATCAAAACTAAATAAACCCCTTCAACCAGTTCTTCTACATTATTCATTTATTTTGTTTGTTTTGTAAAGTTAGATATTATCTGTATTTATAAACGAGCTATTCTGTAGAGAATACTATTTGTATGCATTACAATTGGTAAAGTCATTCAGGTTAAATATTTATTCTTTCAGTTTTCTTCCCATTCTTTGCCAGCAAAAATAATAGTCAACTCAGATCAATATTAGCTTCATACAAGGCAGGAGCATAATGCTTTGGCTTCAGAAGTGCAAACCTATTTACACAAGAGCTGGTGAAACAATCTGCATTGATTTCTGCGGTGATGTATCAAGAACCTTTACAGTAATTTTTCTTCAAAATCTTGAAGTTTTAAAGTTGATTTCTTAAGCGACTTTGTTACGTATGTATTGTCTGTGTATGCCTGCTAGGACATTAACTGAGAGTGCTAAAGTTGAGTACCTAAAATTAGAAAGAACTTTTCTCACTTGTAGCCTTCCTTTAATTTTCTGTGTGTGTGAAGGTAGAGGAAATATTTTATAGCAGTATATGTGTAAGAAGTTTGAACTACTGATTTGTCTAATTGCTTGCTTACTTCATTGTGCCTTTACTCCAGGTCGCTCTTGTCTTGTGAGTCTCTGGCCTCTACGGCGCTGGGTTTGTCAGAAAGTCAGTCCACTTTGAGTGTTAAGCGAGAGTGGTCACAGGGGTACAGGACCCTTCCTTCTGTTCCTCCTGACCAAGGTTTGCAAAATGGCAGTGAGCTGGGGGACCTACTGAATTTTTCGCCTGCAACATCTATGTCCAGTAACTGCATCTCTAACTCATTACCGTCCTACTTACATGGCATGGAAAATAACCATTCCTCTTACTCCAGTCCTCGCCATTCCTCACCTCGATCTCAATCAGTCCGCTCCAAAAAGAGGGCACTGTCTCTATCTCCTCTCTCTGACGGCATTGGGATCGACTTCAATACAATCATCCGTACATCTCCAACCTCTCTGGTGGCCTACATCAACAGCTCCAGGACATCACCAGCAAACATCTCCCCACAGCCTGAGGTCTATGGACATTTTTTGGGAGTGAGAGGAAGCTGTATACCCCAAAATTGCTCTACTTCAGCTGCCCAGAAAGGCCTTCTCATGGCTAATGGCAATGTCACCTTCCCAGGGTACATCGAGAATGGGGCTGGTGAGTACCAGCGGATGCAGCAGCTGGAGCAAGCCAGCTCGCAGATGGCTGCCACAAGTAACATGGTGATCCATCAGGGTGTGCCGCTCTCAGACCAGCAGGCAGTGGGCATCCTGAAAAATAAACGGCTGGATGACTTCTTGGGCCATACGGTTGGCTTGTCTCCTCCATCCCTGCTGTCGCCGCCTGCTCCACAAGGGCCACCCCCACCATACCATGCTCACCAGCACCAGCACCTGCACAGCCTCCCCAGCCGCATTCACCCGCTGCCTGTGCCTCTGTCTGCCCCTGGCTCCCTGCTTGACGAAGACAGTGAGCTAGACGATTTCAATGGCAGGCATGGCTGTCGCTGGGTTGACTGCGGTGCACTGTATGACCAGCAAGAGGAACTTGTGCGGCACATAGAGAAGACCCATATAGACCAGAGGAAGGGAGAGGACTTCACTTGCTTCTGGGCAGGGTGCCCACGAAGGTACAAGCCATTTAATGCCCGTTATAAACTGCTGATTCACATGAGAGTCCACTCAGGAGAGAAGCCAAACAAATGCACAGTAAGTCTGAATTCTGTCTCTCTTATAACTAAAAGACTCTTTATTATTAATGAAAATATAGAGAAGTTGTAATTCTACCTTTGTTTTTCCTAGGTAATAGTGTACTTTTTAAACTAGTCATTCATTCACACAAAAAAAAAAATTTAATTTTTTCCACCTAGATAGAAAGAAAATATATTCTTTAATTTGATATGTACCAACTGATAGGTTTAGTCAAAACTTTATTTTCTAAATTGATAAACTTATTGTAGACTGCAAAAGTGACACAGTTGACCTTCATAAAGCAAAACTTAAGTACCATCAGTACTTAAGTATCTGCATGAAGGATAAGCGTGGAGAAGTGCTGCAGAATAAATGGCACGGTTTATACTGAAATGTTCTTGCATCATGTAACTGCTTTTTGACTTGAGGAATGTTGAGGGTCTTGCATAACGTTGCCATGAGAAACTGAGAAGAATTAGGTATTTTTAAAGGCAGTTGTTTGTTTCATTACTAGCAAAACCAAACCCACAGCCCTATTTCCATGAATACAGGAAGAATAAAACACATGACGATTTGTCTGTTCACAGATTCTAGCAGTGAGTATTCAACCTGCAAAGTCATGTTTTTTCTTGCTGTTTTTCTTAGGGTCACTGCAAGTCAGTCTCACACATATGTAATCACATAGGGTAACAATCTAGAGGGTAAACCCTAGAATCAGCTTATGTTTAGACTCCAGTGAATCGTCTATAATCTCTGTAATTCAGATTCTTGATTTGCCTTACATATAGCCTGTATTTTGGATGACAGTTAGCTTACCCTCACTAAGTGCTTATTTAGTGTCAGCAGATAGCAGCCTCACCAGTGCTGTTTCCAGTCCTCAGTAAAACTTAACAAAACAATATAGAATTTCTAGGAATAAGTGCTGATTACTATTAATTTTTTTAAAAAACAAACTTACTTGTTTATAAGTTGGGAAATATAGATTGGTGCTAGCCGTCTATTTCAGTGTATGCGTAATTTAATAATTTTCTTACCATGATGTAGATGTTTGCTTGTACAGTAGATAGAGGAAAATTTTATTTCACTTTTGTTACTTTGGAGGGCCAGCATCTTTCAGGGAGAGCAAATATCTTCCCAGATTTCTCTCTTAATTTTAAAGGACCCAGTAGCAATTGTGTCATGACACGAGAAAGACTCTTTATCCTTCTCTTTTGTCACACCAGAGCCTGAACTCAGGCTCTCTGCTCTCTGAATGTTTTTTTTTTAAAATTCTATAACATTCTGTTGGATCGCTTTACCATTAATTTCAGTTCTTCCTTGGGGATTTCTTGTCAGCTTTGTGGGGAGAGAGAAAAGGAGAAAAAAATAATTATTAGGAGTCAAGAAAGTAATTTTTCAAGGAAACAGCAGATGAAAAAAAAAAAAATGAAGACAGACACCAGCAGATTAGTGAGGAGAGATAACAGTATGGAGAAAGAGGGCAGCAATGGTGAAATAGCACTGAAAGAAAGCCTAGTGCAAGTACCCAGGGTCTTTCTAGTAGGAGAAGTGTGATGAGGGATCAAGTAAGACTGAGGAAAACACTGCATTTGTAGCGATCTGTGCTCCCTGCTCTGCCTGTTCAGAAAGGATGCTTACAGTGACCTTCTTGTGATTATGAGGCCTACTTGAGGAGTCCTTACTTTTGCAGGAATCATCATTCACTGATGATAAATATGTTAAAATGGGTAAGGTACTTCATATGGTAACGTTTTTGAGATTACTAGTCCTAAACTGAAGTGTGCACCAAGTCATATCGTGTCAGAAAAGAATGAGAGGTGTCTATATTAGCTTTTCAAAGAGTGATTGCTTTCCTAAACTTTAAAAGTGTGATTAATTTTACTGAACTTCAGCAAGTAGTGCTGGATAGTGCCAAGAAGTTTGCATATCAGAAGCAGTAGCCACATGCTTGTCTTGCTTTCTTGTTTAGAAGTGTAGAAACATCCAGGGTGGGTGTAAATCTGCAACATCAGCCCCCTTTGGACAAGAATGCAGAAATGGCATTCTTTAGCAGGGTTTGAGTGAAACAGCTTGCTGCTTTCTTCCTTCACCATTTCAGAAATGGTGTGAATTTGGAAAAATGTATTTGGCTTTCTAATGCCAAGGGGGCATGCACTGGAAGTCTCTCAATATATTTAAGAAACTGTACTTGAGCCAAACTTCTTACCTTTCTCACCAAGCAGTGAAATTTGCAATCATATCACTACAATTTAAGGTTTTAAATAGAGATTTTAAGGGAGGTATTAGGGAGAAGATTTTTGGCAAGATGACCATGAAATATGATTTTAGTAATTAACAAAAAAAAATAATCAAAAGAAATCTGAAACTTTTCACCAAATCTATGTGAATTTCTGCATTAAAGTGATAAATCAAAACAATCCATTCAAAATCTTTATTTGTCTACCTAGGTTCTTTCTGTAATTTATTTTCTGTTTCAATGTGTAAGATGCCACTTTCTCTAAAATAATTGTAAAGTAAAAGTCTATGTCCACAGCAGTTTGCAGACAAACAAGAGACAATCTAGTAGACCAAGCAAGGAAGGAAAAATGCCAAATACACATCTGTTGTGTGAATCAACCAGATTTAGTATGGAGAATATAGCAGAAGTCCTAGGTCTTTGGGAGGAGCTATCAATGTCATGTATGAAGACGTCCTGTAATCAAAGGCAGCCAATTACACTAGTCATTTTAGTGACATCACACACTACTTAGTCATTGTGTTAGCATTGTATGTGTTGATGGTTCCTAACATTTTGCAAGAGACAATCTTCTCATTAAGCGTATATCGCAATAGGTCCTAGTTGGTATATCGATCATGCAGTACTTGTTTCTGTGCAGGTGAGTGCTGAAAGTATATTATTATGTACTGTGTTGTGTATCCCAATGGATTGCTGTGACAGTTTCACAAGCTTTGCAAGGTTTCAGTAATGCAAGATCAGGATTACTTCTAAGTTGTATTATTGTTACACTAATAGAGATAATGAGGAATCAGATGCACAACTAATTATAAGGTGAGCTTCATAAAATAATTTTATTTTTCTCTCTTATCACTCTGTGATGACAAAATCAGATATTTGAGAAGAGACGTGAAGATCAGATAGGACTGCAGTACTTGATGTGCTTCTAGTTGAAATCAGAGCCATTCCTTTGACCTCAGCCACAAGTTTTGCCACATCTGAACTAGTTTCTATTTATCTATGTAGCAAAAATTTGAAGTGATAAACTGCAGCTACAAGCAATACTCTAGTCATTAGTTCCTTCTCGTTCTGGATGAGCAGTCTTCTTTGATTCTGAAAGATAAGTGTTGTAGGGTGAGTATTAATCAGATAGTAGCACATAAAACATGTGACAATCATGATAATCAGATTCAAACTTGAAGTCAAGCATTCTTAAGGTCAAAAATGCAGAACATACTTGTCCCTCTGTACAAAGGTAACTAGGGTGGAGTGGAAAGTAATTGCCTACTAATCCTGATAGATTTGTTTCATATTGTTGTTTTTCTGTGAACCGGGTTCTTGTTTTCCAGCCTTAACTGAATCTGCATGTTCAGATTAGATCTTGGCAACTTGATCCAGTTTACTTTCTCTGTGTACTGAAAAATCATGGTATATTTTTTGTTCCTACACATTTTTAGAAGATTGGTTCTTGTTCTAAAAAATGCACTTTAATTTTAAAAAGCATGAATTTCATGGAATGGGAAGCCAAAGTAGGTGAGTAGACGTGGCCTTGCTTATGTGGAAATTTGTAACGTTGAAGAGTACCTGCATGCAAGGACCCTCACCTGAAGTTGACTTGTTTGGAGGAGAAATTCATTAAATAGCTGTTAAAATATGTTGGCTCTCTTACTATTCATTAAAACGTCTTTCACATTCTATTCCAACTTACTGCATCTGGAATACGTTCTTCTTTTCAGTGACTTGGTTTAAAGACTACAAAAAAATTGTTCCTGACATGGTAATATATATTTAGTGTCTATTCCTGAACTTCTTTATATAAAGTAGATATGGCATGTTCAAATGTGTTGTATTTCTTTATTAATCTATGCATTAGCTTGTCCTTTGTAGGAATGAGTTAAAGAAGAAAAAGGTGAATGAAAACTTGATGTTGAAATGCAAGCAGTTACTATGCCAGTGGCTGAGATAAAATCTGTAATGCTTGCCAGCAGTTACCACACAATGGTATCTGAGGTTCCCTCAGATTTCCTCTGGATTCGAGAAAAAAAAAAGATAATTCCCAGTAGCTGCGGAAACTCCAGAGTAGCAACTAACAAATGCTAACCGTTTGCTCTCTTTGGCTGTACCTGTGAGCTTATTTTCTACTCAGTGTTCCTTCTTTTGTAGTGAGTGTTTTTGTACTTTTCAAGTTCAGGGCAGTAAGACGTACTTAATTAGCTTTATTGTCATGCTATGCAAACGATAAGCTTAATGTATTTATTCTTCTGTAAATAGCAATAGCATGTTGTTAGAGATAAAATTTCAGGCTCTCTGCAGTTTCATTTAGGTACAGTAGGAATGCTTTCCCTTTTGAAACTGAATTCAATCTTCTTGTTTTCTGTAAGTTCTGTGCTATGCTTCAGTGCAATGCCATTAGTATTTTAAAGTATAGGATAGTAATACCTATACTACACTTCTTATCACAGCTGTTTGATGTGATTTAAACCAGTAAAATTGCTCATATTCCTGTCAGATTTGAAGCAACATCCATTTAACATTTGCTAAATATCTGAAATTATTCCACAACACATCAGTCTACTAACCACATAAATCAGAAGGTATGGTTAAAAAAGAAAAAAACATAAAATTTAAAAACAGTTGTATAATGGTTTTTTAAGACGTAAGTAAACATTATTGGCTGAGCATGAGTATTTAGATAGATGTGTGTATGGGCTACTTGAAGAACATATGCTTGGAAGATGTTGTTCAAGATGAAATTTTGATTAAAACTGGAAATGCATTCTGTAAAAATGATTGGGAATTTTTTCCATCTTCAGCCTTTAGCAATGTGCCTGTATGAGCTGTTATATATGGCATGTACTGTTTTATAGACACAGAAAAGCTGAGTTGTAATTTGCAACCATATATCTAAGACTTCTTAACTCTCACGAGTTTGTGCAACCTTAGTAACCTACTGGTTTTGGTTATGATGTTTTAGCTGTTTAAAAACAAATTATGAATTGTGCGTGTGCCTCCACAAACAGCTCAAATTCAAGCAATCACATCAAATGGTATCTGACCCAATCTGACAAATCTTACCTCTCTGCATGGTACTAATGCTCTTTTAATATGACTCTTTCAGTATGAAATACATAATGTGTCCATAGTTCTAAATGTAATTATATGTGCTTTTCCTGTGGTTGCTTAAGATGCACAGCTTCCACTTGAGTTCAGTGGGCACCTGAAGGCTTATTGTATCCAAAATACTGACCTATAATATCAAAGCATCTCTTTATGCATTCAAAAATGCAAAGCAAACTCCTTTGAACATGCAGATACAGAACTTATGACAGTAAAAAATCATAGCCAGAGAACCATGTTTTATGTTGCAGAACAAAATTTATGAAACTCCTAGTTTTATTCTTGTTCAGAAGAACATGAATAATTTTATTTTCCTGTTAAGTATTTGAACCAGCTTTTCTTGCCTTTTGACTTAGATATTTGGAAAATCTAAGACAGATTTTTAGTAAACTTTTTCAAACAAGCAACTTTTTATTTTCACTGTAATCCAGAACATGATTGTGAAGTATCCAGAAATAACGATGGACATTCCTAATTGCACAATCACTTATGTCTGTGTGGAAAGGTTTCTAGTTTATTACCTCTTTGTGTTTGTGGATAGGCAAAAATATTATATTTATTTTCATTTCTCTGTTGGTTCCATTTTAATGAAACATTTTTTAGATTTTTCTCATTGTAGTACTAAAAAAAGGAAACACTCCTAAAAATTTCATTTAGTTGAAATGTGGTATCCCAAATAAAACTTTGTATCTGCCAAAATTTCAATTGCAGAAAATATAGAGATTGGTTTTGGTTTTTATTTTGTTTTGGGCTGGGTTTTTTTGTTTGGTTTTTTTTTTTTTTTTTTTTAAAACTAGGGTTT
>WHYT01015406.1:201116-220635 GCA_009806455.1 Tetrax tetrax
TTTTTTTTTTTTTTTTTTTTTTTTTTTTTTTTTTTTTTTTTTTTTTTTTTTTTGAAAACTAGGGTTTAAAAGTAGAAAATTATTTTAATTCAAGGTTGAGGGGCTAATGCTATGTCTATGTGAAGTATTTGGAAACTGGATTACCATCCAAGCCATAAAATCTTTTTTGATAACTTCTAGTCTCTTCTGTCAATTTCACTTTGCATTTTCAGCACCCCTGACTGATGGCTGGACCTGTATCAGGAAGAGAGTGAGTAAATTATGAATCTTTCCATTTACTGATAGAAAAGCCTAACAATACCTGATGGGAAAATAGAAAATGCAAATTATGATACAGTCAAAACAGAAACAAACAGAAATCTTTGCCAGAAAATATGCTTCTATTTTAAAGAAAGGAAGAGATAAGTAGAGAGAACTAGCTTTTAGATTATACTGTGCATTGCAATGTTACCTCTTAAGAAAGGAAAGACAGTTTTAAGCAAACGTAGACACACTGATGGCTTTTATATAGGTGATTGACACTGATTTCCTAAGAATTAGAGCTTTAATTAATGCTTCTAGCACTCTTTGGAGAACTTCCCAGGCATCTAGGTCTGGTCGATATCTTTGAACATAGGCTTTAAAAACAAATGTTGAGTATTAAGCATCATAGAACAGTCATTGGATTATTTGTACAGAGTAATTAAGAGATGGAAAAATGCCACATACCTTTCTGTGCACATATGATTGTACTAGGTAAATATGTTGCAAACCAAATGTGAATGTATTCTGAAGCATTTGGACATACTAAGGTATGCTTTAACATTTCTTTCAGCATTCAGATTTAGTTTAAGATACTTTTACTGACTTAATATTTAAAGAAATTGAGGCGGCACTGGTCCTGTGAATATTTAAATGGTAAGATGCACAGCAATAGTCTCATAACCCTCAAGTCAGTGACACACCGCTCAGTGGTTCCATTGATTTTAATGCCGTGTCTTGAATGCAGGTTTATAAACTTATTTACATAGAATCATAGAATCATTTAGGTTGGAAAAGACCTTTAAGATCATCGAGTCCAGTCATTAACCTAACACTGCCAAGTCCACCACTAAACCATGTCCATCAGGGCCACATCTACACATCTTTTAAATACCTCCAGGAATGATGACTCAATCACTTCCCTACGCAGCCTGTTCTAATGCTTGACAACCCTTTTGGTGACTATATTTTTCCTACTATCCAATCTAAACTTCTCCTGGTGCAACCTGAGGCCAGGCTGTTTGCTCTCATCCTGTCACTTGTTACCTGGGAGAAGAGGTTGACACTCACCTCCCTACAATCTCCTTTCAGGTATTCGTAGAGAGTGATAAAGTCTCCCATCAGCCACAGGCACAGTAACACAAACATGGAAGAAGACTAGAATCAGCTTGATTAACTCTAATCCCGGAAGCAATTCTGTTTTACTGCTATTGTAGTCCTAATTAGCTGAGGTGGCATTTAGCATGTGCTAAAAGTTTGTGTACTGTTACAGACAGATACTTGCAGGGTAAGTTTCCAAAGACTTGAACAGTATAGGGATTAAGTTTAGAGAATTACTGTAGTGGACTCTCTCTACGAAACGTTGAAATAGGCTTTCTGGACAAGGATATTACCAATACAAGCAGTGTAGTGGAGCTGTCTATTATAGAAATGAAATTACTGTTGATCTTGTGTTAACAGGGCTTGAATAACTGCTGAACAAGCCTTTTTGAACAAGGCTGCATGAACACAGAGAGGTCTTTCTAGAGGTAGCTGCTGTGAAGGTGCTGTCTGTGTAGAGTGCTGAACTAACTCAGAAAAGGAAATCTAGAAAGATGGGCTAGTGAGGGTCCTGTAACTGTTTTCTCTGGAACTACTGTGGGACTCAGTTAGCTCTGTTCAGTGCATCTGGATTTGCTAAATGTTGCTAAAGCCACATGGCAATTTTTTTTGTGATACTGTGGAATCGTAGAATGGTTTGGGTTGGAAGGGACCTTTAAATGCCATCTAGTCCAACTGCCGTACAAGAAGCGGGGACATTTCTAACCAGATCAGGTTGCTCAGAGACTCGTCCAACCTGACCTTGAATGTCTCCAGGGATGGGGCATCCACCACCTCTCTGGGCAACCTGTTCCTTACTGTAAAAAGTTCCTTCTTTATATCTGGTCTGAATCTACCTCCTTCTAGTTTAAAACCCTTGTCCCTCATTCTATCACAACAAGCCCTGCCAAAGAGTTTCTCCCCTTCTTTCTTATAAGCCACCTTGAGGTACTGGAAGACCACTATCAGGTCTCCCCGGAGCCTCCTCTTCTCCAGGCTGAACAGCCCAACTCTCTCAGCCTGTCCTCATAGGAGAGGTGCTCCAGCCCTCTGATCATCTTCATAGCCCTCCTCTGGACTTGCTCCAACAGGTCAATGTCCTTTTTATGTTGTGGGCTCCAGAGCTGGATGTAGTACTGCAGGTGGGGCCTCACCAAAGCAGAGTAGAAGGGCAGAATCACCTCCCTTGACCCGCTGGCCACGCTTCTTTTGATGCAGCCGGAGATGCAGTTGGCTTTCTGAACTGGGAGTGCATTGCTGACTCCTGTTGAGCTTCTCGTCCACCGACACCCCCAAGTCCTTCTCCTCAGGGCTGCTCTCAATCCATTCTCCGCCCAGTCTGTATTTGTACCTGGGATTGCCCCGATCCATGTGCAGGACCTTGCACTTGGCCTGGTTGAACTTCATGAGGTTGGCACGAGCCCACCTCTCCAGCCTGTCAAGGTCCCTTTGAATAGCATCCCTTCCCTCCAGCATGTCGACCACACCACACAGCTTGGTGTCATCGGCAGACTTGCTGAAGGTGCACTCTATCCCCTCAGTGGTGACTGAACTCTTCCATGAGGACTAGGGCTTGTGACCATGGAGCTGCTCCTATCTGTGTGTAGAGGGCCTCATCTACTCTGTCTTCCTGGTCAGGTGGCTTTATCCACTCAGAGTTTTTGTTTTTCCTGTCTGTTAAAGACTGTTTTTACTTAGGTTTGATACTTTCTTATCATCATTTTTAAGGATATGTAGCAACTTTATTCCATAAGTACTCAGCTCTTGACAATTAGCACACATCATTACAAAGTTCAAGATCAGAAGTGAATCATTTCAGAGAGATGCCAATGTGGTAAGAAATTCTTTTTTAAGAGCTGTTTCTGCATGAAATGTTAAAATGTAATGTTCCTCATCTGTCCATGAAGCAGTGTGTTTGATACAAAGAGTTATAAATAATTTCCCTCCCTCTCTTTTCTCCCTCTTTGAATGCTTTCTGTTGGTCATCAGCTGGCACAAGCTCAAGGAAAAGATGACAATGTGCCTTTGTGGGTACTCTTGGTACATTTCTATAAATACATTCAAACAAAATTAAATTACTTTGGCTCTTTATGATATTCTTTACTCTTTAACATTTGCAGAATTACCTCTAAGGTTAATCAGATGTAAACATCAAGCAGTGCCACTGTTGTTCTTCAAGGTCTGTCGTACCGCTTATGGATGTATTTTCCTAGTAACATTCAGATTTCCGTTTTAAGAAATTACAGCTATGCAAACAAGCTTATCTGGGCCAACAATAAAAAATCATTGATTTTAATTAGAAGTTGTCACATAATAGAAAAAGACAAGGCTTCTTTTGTTCCACAAAAAGCTTGCTTTGCCTGCTTGCAAAAATGCATGGATTTCTTTCCAGTGGCTTTACATAACTGGTATGACAAAGTTTCAGTCCTGTGATCCTGCAGTTTCCATGCGATTCAGACACACTTGTTGAACGTTGTTTAAGGTATTTGATGGTAGTCTGTCAGAGAAGTTGGTGGATGACATGAATGTGAGGTCTGCTTTGTTTATTTAAAGGACTGGGCTATGCATAAACTGGATTAAGGAATATTTATGTTGAGACCGCTGAGATTATTGAGAGTCCTTTTTTAAAAATGAGTCACTATTGAGAAACAAGGCTGCTCAGCCCTGACCGACTTGCAAGGACTCTTGGCTTTTGAATGCCTGGACAAATGTGGTCTGAATCCATTGTGTAAATTAACAATGTAAGCTGCAAAGTTGTGACATTGATTTTATGTCTGCATCAGTGAAGCACGTCCATTATCGCATAACTTGACAAGGAAGGAGACATATGGATTGAGCAAATACTGCAGAAATAATTATAACTGATAGCTCTGCAGGCAGAGTGATTGAAAATATACAACACATCACAAGTTAAATTCAGACTGTTAAACTCAGTTAAATTAATCTTTGTAAAGCCTGGGTTAGGAACATGGCATTTCAGTGAATCAGTGGAGAGTTTGGTTCCAAATTAAAAGCAAGCCATCTGCAAGATTGTTGATCTGCTTTAGCTGTGATAAAGTTTTCAAAAGTCTGTCATGCGTATTTGTGAGAGCTGATGCCAGAGGTCTGCTACTTCTGCTTCTGGTTGTCAGGAGTTGCTGAAGGGCCACTGAATGCAACACTGATTTCAAATCCTGAGTCTGAATCATCACACATCTTGAAAAACAGTGATGGCCTCTTTGGAAACTCATCTTCTTCCCTCATCCTTCAGCCATCCACAGTGAAAAGCTTTGGAGTTGTTTTTTTTTTTTTCATACCACACACAGATGCTGTGGTGTGTCTTCTTAGACAACCTGCTGCCTGCATGGGGTGTTTCTGCAGCTGCAGCTGCTTGTTTCTCTGGAGGATGGAGAGGAAGGACATGGGTGTGTAGTATGACTGACATGCTGTCAGAAGGAAGAGAAGAAAATCAGGCTAGCAAGCTTAACATCATACGTGATGAGGACAATACACCAGTTTTGTCTGTTCTTATTTTATACAAATCTACAATTTGCAAGAGTTTTCCAATTTGCAACCTTTATAGACAAGGTTAGTCAATTTTGTATTAGTTGTAAAGATTTATCTTCACAGTCCTTATGAAATTCTGTGCAGTGAGAGCAATCCACAACACTAAGCGTGGATATATGGTATTTGAATCTATTCTGACATGTATCCAGCAAGCTCAGAGTTTAGGCAGAGTCAGCTCCCTTCTGTCTGTGTGAGACCATATGGGTACAATCTTAGTGATCCTGAGAGTCCTCAGTGGACTAGTGACATGAGCCATACAAACAACAAGGTCATCTTTATTAAGTTATAAAGAAAGTCACAAACGCAGTTATTCTGTTTTACCTCTAGAGTGACTCTAGGGGAGATATGAGAAATGTTCTGTCGGTGCTTTACAATCTGACTCATTACTATGGGTTTGGTGTTTATACACTGTGGTGCTCTGTATTCCACGACTTTTTGTTTTTACTGAAAGGCATTTTCTTTTTTTTTTTCTTATAAAAAGAAATACTTTTACTAATTTGTTTTTATGGTAAGAGTAAGATGAATTAAATAGCTTGAAATCTTCCAATTTTTGAATAGTACTTGAGATTCTTTGCATTGACTCATTCAGCATTTTGACTTGCTTAATCAGTACACTTTCCAGAAACTGCATGTTTTTCCTTCTGAAGTTAAAAGTTTAGACAAAATGCTATTTCTCTTAATGAACCATGGATCTAATTCATTAACAGACTTATATTTTTAAGTTGATTAAAATATTTATAAAGAAAAATGTCTTGATTTGAGTCCCAGAAAAATAATTGTCCATTATATTTGCAGTAATTTAATTTTTTCAAGGTCATAATGTGATAAAACATTGTGTCATTGCCGTAGCACTCTCCTCCCCAAACAATCACTTCTTCAAAAAGCAATGCAGATGAAGAAAATAATTTCAACCTGTTACTTAAAGTTGCACAGGAAGCTGTGACATATTCGACCTATGGAGAAAGGACACATATGTTCTGGGAAAGCTAAAACAGTAAATGAAACACATCTGTCCATGGTAAGGAGCAGGCACAGTGTGTTGTCTTTATTTATTTATTTTATTTAATGTATGTATTTATTTATTTTCTTTGAGTATTTTCAACTGTATTATCCTGCAGGATAAGATAAAATGCTCTGTTCTGAGGTTCTGTCTTCTGGTTCTGGTGTTGCCACAGTTGCTAGCAACGTTTCGTCTTGTAAGCTTCCTTGAGCTGTTGATATCAAGTGCTGATGAACAACTTCTCAAGTTAGGAAAAAATATTGTAATTTTCTGCATTTGCTGATATAATTATATACAGTAGTGACAGAAAATGAGCTAATATACGATGTAAGCATTCAGTTTCAAAGGATTTTATTACCAGACCTTTGCATATTACAGGCCACCTGCGAAACCATGGTAAATAGTAATTTCTGAAAACAGTCCACTACGGCTTCTGAGGTCAGACATGCATTTTATGTTGCATTTGGAATAAACTGTTTGTATAATGTGGTACTCTACAACTCAACTAATAACTTGCTAAGTGCTAATATCTTGATGGCTTGCAAGTGTACCTGTTGACTGAGTATGAGAAGGAACTGTTAGAATCATAAAACATCCTGACTGGTTTTACATAAGCCTAATTTTTAAAATGTTTGCCAAATTTTGTAGATTAGCCCAATTTTTTGACAGGAAAATTCTGAAGCATATTGTAATTGCTAGGGAAAAAAAATTATTAAAAATTGGAAGTATTTTTTTCTAGTTAATCATGACCTTGCAAAATGCACTGTCAAATTTGTGTATTGATTCCCGTGGTGCAAAAAACTGAACCTTGTTGTAAATCAGCTATTACTTATGGGTAAGAGCTTTGCAACTGAGGTGGGAAATTAGGTGGATGGGTATGGAAGCAGCATGAGCTTGGTCCCTGTCCTTACAGCAAAGATACCCAGGGTGTTTCTGCTGTATTTTCTGTAGGGCCTTGACCACTTCACAGTGAAATACCTGACCATCCTTGAATGTGGCCTGCTGGGGAAAATGTCATTGGCAATTGGAACAACTTATTGGTGGTATTCAGGAGGTCAGGTGGATATTATCATGCCGTTGTTTCATTATTCACGAAAAGTAAATGAGATGCATCCTGACAAGCATGCAGGCGTATAGCACACAGCCTATAGACCTGTCTCACAGAGGATCCATCCCAGGAAATGTGATATTTGGCCTTGTTGGCTTTCCACACAAGTGCATGTGTTAGAATCTGGAGCTTATTATGAATCACGTTCTTATGTAAAGAAGGTGTTTAAAACCTGTTTTGCTTAGTTTTGCTTCATAAGGTGTATGTAAACAGACATTTTGATTTTTGAGAAGTGCAATTTCAGAAAGCTCAATTTTTGTTTGTTATAAATATCTCTTTATAAAATATCTCTTGTTTAAAATACGCTGGCTTCATTTGCTGCCTGTTAGAACAGCAAACAAAATATCTCAGTCTTGGCTGCCCGACAAGTATATGGTCTTCATGGTTTGTGGTAATAAAATTATGTTAGCCTTCGTGTGGATGCAGTTTGGTTTAAGTGGTGATGTTTCAGAATACCCACATGTTGGAGAGGATCACAACTTTTTCCCTCATCTGTTTGAGGAATTATGCCATCTGGCATATGGATGGCAGAACATTAATTAGATTGCTGGAGATGTATTGAAAAGTAACACACATTCAGGCCACTACAAATAGCTAAGTTGCAAGGCTCCAATTCTTTCACAGAAATAACAGATTTCTTGGATGATTCAGAAATATTTGAGCAGAAATCAAGTCCCAAGTATCACCATTCCCTCTAAGAATAACTAAAGCTGACTATGCTAGAGCTGTAAACAAGACTCTTGTCTTGCTAAACTTGCACTGAAATTCCAATTGGCAACTGGTTTTGTACATTTTAAATAAGGCCAAAATAACAGAACAGCATATGCTGTCCGGTCATTTGATTTTTTCTGATAAAAATGACTAATATTGCTTAACAATGTCATTAGGTCTTTTTATACTAATCTTGGAGTATCTGCTTAACAACTCTTTGTTTTAGGAAGATATTAAACAGATATTTTCCTATTTTAATATAAAACCTGCCATCAGTGACATGAAAGCATTCTTAAACATGGAGGCTTTTTCACTGTTGCTGTACAAACCCATCAAATGGTAACCTTTTTTTAAAATGCGTTTTTCAGTTAGTTGTAAGGAGAAGAAAATACCTCTGTGTTTCAAGGGCTGATAACTTCTCAAAAAGAGAACAAAACTGACTTCTCACTTTTGGCAGGAGAACATCAATGGGAATGACAGCAGCATGTGTAAGTGGCTTCACCTCACCTGCCAGTTTTCAATGGTAACTACAAAACTCAGATGACTCTGGAGTAGTATTGGTTGCTGACTTTTTTAAAAGGCATGCCTGCACTGTGTTTTTTTTTCTGTTGAAAAAAAATGCTGTAAAGGCCTCAGTTTGCAGTCAATTAAACTCCTAGAGTAATTTCTTTGCCCAATTCAGTTGCCAGATGTACTGTCCAGGTACAAGCCACTTTTTGTGCTGGATAAAGAGACTCAGCTGATAAAGCAGTTTATTATGTTTCTTTGCTATAAAGTACATTGATCTTACTCATAGAAAATGTTAGCACTTTCTCCTTTGTTTGAACCATACCTCTATTTTTCCAGTAATTGTTGTCTGTGACTTAGATCTCATTAGGATTATGCCAAGGTCACTGAATGGCATGTCAACTTAATTACAGTGGCTTTCAAGCTGAACAGTTCTGACTCACAAATAGGAATTCATGGTTAGGTAAATGAACAATCTGAAGTCTCTGAGCTGCATACCATGCAATGCTTAGCTCTTTGCAGCAAGATGCTAAGTGAAGACAGTGTTCCTTGGCTCCAGTGAACTGCAGCTGAAGTTCAAAAGCCCTTGACTTGCCACAGGACTGAGCCACCTGAAGGGTTGGCCGTAAGTTGAAGCTTTTAGATGTCTAATTTTAAGCAGTTTAGAAATGATCAGGCCTCTGTTATCCCAGCTTAAAAGCTGTTTAACAGTGGTGGGAAGTGTGAGATGTCTGATACCTTAAAGGAAAGACATCTGTTAATGAGAGAGTGACTTGTCTGTTGCAAACAGGGAAGTATTAAATAGTTCTAAGCACTCCACAGGGAAAAAAAAAAAAAAAAAGAAAATAATGTCCCATTATCAGGTTAAAAGTCCAGTTCTGAAGGAAAGGCATAAGCAGTCTACAGTCTTTTTGCTCCAGAAGTTTCCATGTGATGAAAACAACCTTATTATAATTATGTCAGGGCATGTGTCACTGCATGTGTTGTTGCTCCAAAATCTTAGATGTTTCTGCAGCTGGATGATGTGACCCACATAAGAATTCTGTTTGAATGAGAGACAGCTCCTGTTTTTAGTGGTCTCTGTTTCTTTTTAAACTCTTATGTTTTACCCAACTGACATCAACATATCTTATAGATCAGAATGCCATGTGCTTCTATAATATAATTGGCTTTGTTTTGCACTTCAAAGGTCTTTTGCAGTGGTGCTTATCTACACAAATGTCAGGTGGATCTAATAAAAAATGTCAGAATACAGAGGAAAGCAGAATACAGCAGGAAACAGTCTTTTTTTTCATGCATTCCCAAGTAGATACATCAACAACATTTATCATTTATGTTTGTAGTGTTAGTGTTTTTTTTCAGATTTGAGCAGAATTAACTAAGGTGTTCTTGAGTACAGAGGACACTGGCTGTTTTCCAGTTAAAAAAAAAAAAAAAAGTGTAACTTTCGTATTGCCCTAACATTAAAATAACTGAAGTATTTGGGAAATCTCTGTTGGCAATGGACATAGTCTGTTCCAGCAGTAGAGTTGGGTATCATGATCAGGTTAAATTATGGTCCAGGTCAAAGAAGCCAAGAAACACACAGTGTTCAAAAACATTGTCAAGAGCATCCAGCATACAGTGTCTGAAACCAGCAATCTGAGGAGCTTGTGCTGCAAATTTGTATTTGGGCTAGGATGGAAACCTAAGCAGACTATGGGCAAATAGTTAAAAATCAGTAAGTAGAATGGAGCAGTAAGGACCAGTGATTCCTATCCAATACAGGATGAAGACTGGTGCAGGGCAAGCAAGGATTAGGGCTCAGAAGTGAATCCCCAAGGATCTCTGCTGAATCCTTGGGGCTGTATCATGTGAGCTGTGTCCTGGTTGTTCCAGACTACTCTATCAGCTTCACAGACTTGCTCTTCATCTCCTGGAGTATTGATTTATGGGACCACAACCGTGTCCAGCTGTATCTTTGTTATTTCATTTACATTTAACCGTTCCTAATAAAAAAAGAGACTTTGCCATGTGACATCATATAATTGGTTACCTGAATGGGACAGATAAAGCACTGACAGAGAAAAGAACTTATTGAGAAGCAATTAAGTTTTCTGACAAAGTGTAGCTTTCACCTTGGCCTCAGTTGCTTGGGATGTCTAAGAATCGTGTTTTGCTGCAGTTGTTTGCAATCTCTTAAGTGCCTGCTTCAGAGGGAAGGAAGGAATTCTTCACTACATGTGCCTTACCCATTTCTCAGGACTGTTTGCACAGGTTGGGGTATTCTCAGTGTGATGTATACAGTAATATTGTAGGTACAAGATTGAATATAACAAAAATACTGGACAATTTTAGTGGAGAGAGAAGAAGATGGGTAGGTTCAGGCATTCTTAATATTTCATCTGTTTAATTCATACTTGGTAATTAAACTCATAGGTTGATCATGGAATGGGAAAGAAAGATCACCAAATACAAGTATTGTGTCCTTTGATTTAAAATGCACATGGCTCTTGACTCACATTTTTAAAATACTTTTTTTTTTTCCTTCTAGTTTAAGATATGAGTTCTGAACTTCTCATGTGAAACTAGCAAAAAATATGAACCACTAACTTGCAAGTCATTATAGTCTCTTTTATCAAGATACTATGACTTGATTTCATTTTCTGTGGAATTATATTAATAGATGAAGTCTCACAGTTACTTCAATACAAATTAAGTAGCTAAACTTCTAGTTAGCATGTCAGATATGAATGGTTATTACTGAGTATATTTTGCTATGGTTGATTTAGCAATTGACAACAGTAGTGCTTACACGCAGACTGATGATAGTTGACCCTCATCAGCTTGTACAGTTCATTGTGACCTGATGCTTCCTGGGACGCTGATCAAAGTCCTGTGAATCTTTCTAATGCAAAGGGTTATTCATTATATTCCTCAGCACATTCTTTGAAAGGATTGTCGGAAGATTTGGGAATTCTGTAATAAATCTGAAGCACGTAGAATAACCCCTAGTCAGAGGTGGTAACCTCGTTATTTCTGCATGATGGTTTTCAGGAGACCAGTGGCTAAAGGCTTGTCTTCTTAGAGGGCAGGTGTGTTGGTAGTTGTAACCTTCTGTTTGTTGATGATTTCGCTTTTGAATCTTCTTAGGCTTTTTATTTGAAGAACAAGATATGCAACATCTTGATTTTATTTACTTCATAATGTGTTGTGGAAAACACTGGGAAGTGTATGTGGTAGGTTAGTTAATTGATGCTGTCAAGCAATTCCAATTTTAAATTCCAATTTGCATCTGACAGATAATTACATAGGCAAATAATGACTTTACTGAATTTTGACAAGATGTCAATTGTGATACTTCCTGACCAGATTAGAACGTATGGTGTTAGCAGTCTTTCCAAAGAACACAAATCTGGCTAAATTACTGGTTTAGGTGGTTTCTTTTTTTTTTTTTTTTTTTTTTTTTTTTTTTTTTTTTTTTTTGCATTATATATACCTATATGGAACATCTTCATTACTGTCTATAGCAGACTGGATTTTAAAAAAAATATTTTCAAAACTTGGTATCTCAGGAGTATCTTTCTGAGGAGTCCACTATGCAAAGATGTTTAAGAGGCAAGGAGAAGTAGCTGACTCTACTGCAGGATATTCATTGATGTTTTCCTCTTCAGTGTTTCTGACTGAGGGTTATGAAATACTAAAGCAGGAGTGAACGTTGCTTAATTCAAAAGTCTCAGTTCTCTGAAATATTGTCATTATACCATCCAGTTGAACATGTTTAGCTCTATAATCTTCCATTTTCATAAACAGAATAACTTAGGACTCATTATGCAAGTGATGCAAATAGCGGGGTATATAATTTTCAGAATCCCTTCCAAATTTTTAAAGTACATGAACTGCCTGTATACTGAATTATAACACCAGGTTATAGCACTTCAAGGAAAGTTTTGCTGTGCACTTCACATCACTGCAAAAGTTTGGTAAAATTAGATGAATTTATAGTATATACCCTCTGATCTGTCACTGTTAGAATTTTATATTCAGAATGAAAAAAGCATGGTCTCTCCCAGGAGACAGAGGGAGGGAAGGTCTTTGAGGTTTTATTCATATGGGCGAAAGCAATGACCCTACAGCTGCATTGACATACATGGTAGTTCAACCTACTGTTACAGCTGCCTCTCGACAACAGACCGTGCCTCTGAAGGCAGCAGTCTTCCCTGTGGAAAGACTCAGAAAAGAGATCTGTGGTCTTCGTCAAGCTCAGGGAAGTCTTGCAAGCACAGCTCTCTTGCATGAGCTGCAGAGAGCATAAGATTTGCAACCAGTTGTAGTCTGTCTCTTTGCTACTGCTTAATTCTCTAGGAAAGACTTTGTCCCCCAGGCCATAACAAAAGTCTGCTGTCTGCAATGACTTCTTCCATGTGCCTCACAACCAAAACAACAAGAAAATAAGGATGCGTTCTTTAAGGCTAAAAACTTCCTCACATGCTTAAAAGAACCTGAAGACTATGTTAATAGTGCCATCTGGTGACACGTCATGTAACCCTATGCTATTTCCGAGGCAATGCTATATTTTAGCATGATTTTTTTTACCTATGTATATGAGAATGTTTTCTGTCAAGGTAATAGAACAAATAGTGGACTAGATCCTCAAGCGTTTTTTGCTCTTTAGTCTCATCAAGTGCTTTTGAGGCTGTTTGATCAACAAAAAGGCAGTTCTTTAAACATCATGACAGGACTGAAGGTCTGCAATGTTGCCTTGGCTGGGGATTCCCCTCTGTAGGAGGGATCTTGGACAGTATTGAATTGACAGCTGTTAATTAGAAAAAAAAAAAAGAAAAAGGCAGCTTATTCTAACTATTGGCTATAGTATTCACTTCTGCTGACACCTGGTTAAGTGCTGGATCAGTTATGTGAGGAGGAAGCCAAGGTACTCTACTCTAATGGGACACGTCAGTAGCGATGCATAGGTAATCAATGCACCCAAGAAGAGTGTACAAAGCATTGGAAAATTTGCAATGCAAATTGAGTTGCAACATCAAATTAGAAACACACAAACTAAGAACCTGGGTGCTTTTAGCACGTTCTTGCCAATGCAGCCAGGGTATGTACCTACCTGCTTCTAGAGGTCTCACTTAAAGCAGCAGCAGCAGCATTAAAATTAATGTCTGCAATTGTACTTCAAAGCAGAGAGAAACCAGAAATGCCTGAACTCAGCAAAACAGATGATGACTGTTGAATTGCATTCCTTAATGCCTAACGTGTCTTTTTTTTTTTTTTTTTTAAAGGGAAACAGACCGAGTTACATTTCCAGAATGCTTAGTGGTCTAATTGTCTAAAAAAAATACTTTAACGAAGGCATGGGAGCATAACAATCTGAAAGTTTGGATGAGGGTGGAAATTAAGCCCTATGTTTATATGTCCTCAGTATTTAAAATTCTTACTCTCCTTAAGTACATAAAGAAGAATATAAATCGTTACCATGCCACGAACTGACCCATTCCTGTTAACATTCAGCAAAACCAGGAAACGGTCCACAAACAGGGATTTCTAGTGAGATGAAGAGTTCAGCTAATAAGTTCTGATTATGTTCTGTCTCTGTGATACAATTGTGATTCACAAGTGTCACGCAATATAGCAGACTCTGAAATGAATCAGTAAATATTTCAAGACCCCAGGACAAAAGGGACCTATCTCTCTTTTTGGTGCGAGGGAGTTTATTTTAAAAGGTACTGTTAGTGGGACTGGGGTAAAGTAAAAACAGTCTGTTACATAATCTGGCCCAAACATCTAATGAGGAATTTTGTAGTTTATATACTTAAACTTTCAACCAATAACTTTTGGATAATTGAAATATCCCTTACAGAAAGACGTATAATCTTGAAAACCTCAGAAACGAGGAATCAGTAGTTATGCTGGTAGCTTGTTTGCGTAGTTAATTAACCTTACTCTTAACATTGTGCCCTTTTTTCTAATTTTTATTTGTATCGTTTCCACTTTTGGACATTAGAGTAATGCTTTTCTACTAAATCAATAAAATGAAGTAATAAATTAATTGTACTTTAAACAGCAAGTAAATACTTCCAAGAACTTAAGACCAAACTGTAAGCAGTGTTACTAGTCCTGGATGATGTAGTTGAAAAAAAATATTTTTCGGTCTTGCTCAAATATAAAAAATAGAAAATATAAAATAAACTTTCCATACGTTTCAAATGTTCAGAAGAAGCTAAATGATCCTGAGGTATAGTTGTGAACTGTGTCAAAGACACCACAGGCTGTGTTGCTCAAGGGCTACAGGGGGTTTTTTTACTTCAGTCATATAATAGACTGTTTAGCTTTTTGACAGCATGGAACCAAACTCTAAATGCTCTCAGTAAGCCCATTGACTTCTATTACAGTTACACAGGTTTCAGTGAGGTATGGCTCCGAGGTGACAATTCTTAGTTTGAGTGGTTAAATTTACATTAAAACTACTATATGATTTAAATCAGTTGAGGTAAATGGTGGTGAAGCAGCATACCCAAGGCAAGAATTTGGCTGTATGTTTACCATGCAAACAAATTAAAAACATGTGCTGTTACATCAGGTTTTGGTTGGTTGGTTTTGTTTTTTTTTTAATTGTTTGCCATGTAATACATTACATTCAGTTGCTTTAATCACATGGTTGCTGTTTAGGATGCATGATGACAATGTAGAGAAGTATACAAATCTCCAATTGATACATACTCTGTTGTCACTTGTTAGAACTTCTTATAGACACAGTGCCTTTTCTTATTTACTGACATATTGGACAGAAAGTTTGCATATCAAGACCTTTTTTGTAGGTGTGATCACTAGATATATCTCTAACTGGAACTATAATACATCATATATTGCTCTTCTGTGCAATTTGACTGCTTGTGTTGTTGCAAAGTCCAGACATACTGAGCAAATATAATTCACTGGAGGATGCATTACTTATTTGTCCTGCTTGTTGGCAATAAATGGAAAATCTTGCATTGTTTTTGTATTTGCTGGAGAAAGAGCTCTCATAAGAGGGTTATATGCGGTTTATAGCTTGGTGAGACTTGTCACTAGCTTAGGAATGAATGACTACAAAATCCTGACTTGAGAGGCTAAATATGTTCATTCTCATGCTCAGAACTCTAGTATGATGTTCATTGTTCTTGTAGAGGGTTGGTGCTGTGCCATGAGAGGAGATGGGATTTATCTGAAGGAAGACAAGGAATCCTGTTCTGCTTTCCCTTAGCATTCTGTAAGTGGTGTTCAGTTTCTGTGGAGGCCTGGCCAGGACAGGATGCTGACAGGATGACTGAATTGGCACAGGCCCTAATTGTCCATACGTAGCTTTATAGTTTCTTGATAATGTTCCCTGTATCAGTCCTTTTCTGTTTTTAAGGATGTATGTTGTATGCATTTAGCACCTTCCCTGAAATGTGTTGTAATGTTCTGGTTGTATTCTCCTCCACTGTGATTTCACGTGCCAGATAATTTATCCACAACTTCCATATTTGCATCCGTAAACACCACAAATGTATGTGTCCCAGTAACATGACTGATATTTATGCATTTCCAACTTCTTCGGTACAACCTGTATCATGAAGCAGAGTGTAGGTGCTTAGTTCTGTTCCTTTTTATGTCCTCTTAGATTGTGAGAGAACTCAAAGCCACCTTCTTTGTGCACCATTTGCAATGCCAGAGACATTTTTTGGTGTTTACCTGCAATGATGGCAAACTCTGCTGTGGGACAGTGAGCTCTGCCACATTCGCATCTTTGCTGTGGCACATACCCAGTGCTGTAAGTCAATATTAGGTAGCAAATAAATAACAAAAAATATGCCATGAGGAATTCTAGCTTTTAAAAGTAGAATTTATTATTTCACTTCTAAAATGAGTGGGTTTGGAAATCAAAGGGGAAAATTATTTATTTATATGATTATTTAGATTAATTTATCCTTTGATTTTCAACATCAACACTGACATTGGATGTCTTTTTAAAACATATTTTCTAGTTAAATCATAAATTAATGGACTATGTAAAGTTCACTTAGAAAATGAGTATGAATAATGTTCTGTACTCAATAAATTACTTATTGTTTATTGTCTTATTCAGGATGCCAGGCTAGATGCAAGTGATGGTGCCATTGTGCTTTAAAAACTAGGAATTGCTCAACTAGTATTCAAGTGATGCTGTATTTTAAATATTAGTCTTTGCTTATGTCTATTCACAGATACATGAAGGAACTGGGCCAGAAAAGTAGCATTCAGAATACTAATATTTAAAAGTTTTTCTCCATGTGTATTACGAAAACATTCATATAAAGTATATAAACCTCAGCCATATTTTGGATACTCTAAAATGTTTACACTAAACATCAAAGTGTTTTGTAATTGCACATCTTCCGTTTGTTTCCTCGTGTGTGATGGAAAGTACTGGCAGCAGAAGGAGAGTTTTAACATTACTGCATGTTAAAATATTCAGAAGAATAAATAAGACCAATGCCTGACAACATGTCAACAGACTGGTAAGCAAAATTAGAAATGAATGGACAGTCGATTTTGTAGAGCAGCTTAAGCTTCCCAATCCATTAATTAGTCTTTGACTCCACAGACCTGAGATTTCAGGTTGGACCACCGCTTGGTATTTCTACCCCGTAAACTGCCACGCACCCAGCCAGTTTTGCCACATCAGTCCAGAAATAAGATCATGCTAATAAACCCTGGTTCTCAGAGTCAAGGGACCGTGCTGCTTTGCACGTGCAGCACTATCCCCGTGCTACGGTTGAATTCGCTTTGCTGTGGTTGGGCTCTGTGCTGTCTGCAGCAGCAGTACTGTCCCTTTTAGGCTGCTGCAGAAAGGCATAGCTGCTCGTGGGTGCGGACTTCTTACGGCGCAGATTACTTCTGGTCCTCAGGAGACAGGCACAGGTTCCCAGAGAAAGCCAGACAGTCACTCTGTCTGTTACACAGCACTGTGTAACACCCACAGCTACCTAAAGCCCAGGCACACTCCCAAAATACAGACTGGGAAATAGACTCCCAGAGCCGGCCTGTTTAAGCATACTCCAACCTTGCGTTCTCTTCCCAGACAGCAAAGACCGTACTGACTAGATCTCATTAATGATAAATTATTTTTTTTTTACCTTCTATGTTCACCTGAGTTAAATTGTGCAATACTGGTCAGTAGCTATTTCTACTTGATGGACAAAGTGATGTGATATTTTAACTTCTAAAAAAGTATATATTCGTCTTGTTTTGCAAATTTAATCAGCTGTCAATGACTGTTTAGAAAAGGATAAAGAAGCAGCTGGGTTTCTTTCCCCAGCATGTCTTTCCGTGCTCCTCTGTATCAGGGTGTATGTGTTTGTGCACGTGTGTATGTGTACATGCATGCTGCTGGCCCTGCATTTCTTAATTTTCAAACTAACTCTTGCTGTCTGCCAAGAAGCTGAAGACACATTATTGTTATTCAGGTATGCTGCTTCTGCAGGATGTTTAACCAGGTTAATGTACTGGAAATGCTACCATCTTCTGCATGAGTTATAAATTTTTTTTCGCCTTTGATAGATTTGACCATCGAATGTGATGTTGTTACTGCTGGTGTTACAGGTTAACTGGAGATACTTTCACTTTTTTCTGTTTAGAGAACTTTCCAGACTCTCCTCAACTGGAATTACTATTTTGTTTGTGTAAAAGTTCCTTGCTCCTAACAGTGTTACTTCATGGAGTGGGAAAATAATGTTAATGGAGCTAATCAATATGTGTCAGAGACCTGCTGATATTTGCACACAGTTGAACAAATATTTTTTTTAAAAAAAAAATTAAACATTATTTATACTATCATTCCAAAAAAGTCTAACAAGTCTCCAAGCCAGTTTGTCCCTGACCCCTGTATGGTGTGTGCTTTTGTATGGGAAGAGGATGAATACTGTGCTTTTTTTGGTGTGTGCCCTGTTTAAAGGGCCAGCACATCTGTAATCCCAGAACAGCACAGGCCGAGTGAATGCAGAAAGAACATTTGAAAGGATGGAGCAACAATTGTATTCTCTTTCTGGATAAAAATCTGGTGAGAGAACAGGATGCTCTGAGAGACAGTTCTCCCCTCAAAGATTTCCAGGCTACATCTGTCAGTTCTTCCTGTCCAGAGTGATTGCTGCGTGCCTAAAACTTCCCAGCTCCTTCTGGGTAATGCAGGTGAGCTAATCCAGACACTGCAGGAGAACAGAACTCAGATGGAAATTGGGTGGTGTTTATTTCAGTTTGAGGACGTTTTGACTTAATTTGTCCAGTTTCTGAACTATAAATGCATTTCCTACTCTCTCAGAGTATCTGTTCCTGGTAGAACAAGGAAGCGATAATGGCTTGTGCTTAAAAATTACTTTTCGTTTAGAGAATTCTTGAAGTAGTTTACCAGTGATACATATAGGAATGACTTGCTACATACCGTACAAATCACATCTTAGCTATGCACAAGCATAGATAAAAACTGTTTCTGAGTTAGTTAATTTCCGATTTCTGTGGTAACATACTAGGCACTAATTATAAACATACTTCTACTTCTCTTCTGGGACTTGCTGCTTGGCCAAGTTGATAATATTGCATAAATCATTGATATTTTGCTTATGCTGTAGACTTCAATTATAACCCACAATGTTATTTTCCACAGGGAAAATTTTCATTAAAAAAAAACACACAGAAAACTTTCAGCTTCCGTTGTTTGTTTATGTACTCACCTGCAGATGTGCACTTAGACTATTGTTAGTACAGAAATGCAGCTGTTGATGTAAGTCAGTAGAATAAGCAGGTCAATTCCTGACTCAGTTCCTCCGTTATTTCTGTTACGACTTTTCCTGCTGCTTTTATCCAAACTTACTTTTGTTAAAGGTTGTGCTGCACAAAAATAGGAGCTTTTATCTTGACCTTTCTCCTTTTGCAAAGTAGGAATTAGACTCTTTATGGTATGTGAGGTAATTCTTTGCTATGTATGTATCCCAGTCTCTTGCTAATGAGCAAGTAATTTGACATTTAAGACTTACTTCTGCTGTGCAGTCTGTTAGAAACCAATTATTGAAGATAATTGAATGCTTTTTGTAAACTCTTAAGTCTTAGTATGTATTTGAGAAGGTAGAACAAAAGTACATTCATTGCTTGAGAGTATTGGAGAGACATCAAAGACTATGAGAAGACAAAAATTAAAACTTATTCCATATTTAACCATGAAACAGAAATTTAATATAAGAAAGGGCAAGCAGCTTGTGTAATTAATCTCTTTAATATTCACTACTGCAAGCAGGGTAGGTACTTGCTTGATAGTTACTACTGCTCCCCTGCCCCCCAAAACCCCC